>CM060950.1:349327583-349447583 GCA_030765055.1 Mantis religiosa
ACGTTACTGCAACTGTCATTCTTGAAGTTTAGATTCTCATCAGGACACCAACAAGGTGCCTCAATCACCACTAAGGAGTTCACCCAATCAAAATTCAACTATTGACTTTAGCTGAGGATGTTACAAAGGTCCTAACAAAATGCATTCCAGGTAAACACTATCCATATATGGAGCATACAGTACTAGTTTAACTCAAAATTATATTTTATTAACTGTTTGTTATACCTCTAATGCCTTAATAATGTAGATGAATCATTCATTGTTTGTGTCCATGCAGTAAAAAGCCTTATAAGATCTAATAGAGCAGCAGCAGTATATCTGAATCAATATTTCCAATTATTTAAACAAGGTACAATAAGGTACTTACAGTGCATTTATTTTTCACAAAGCCATTTTGTTGCTTGGCAATCAGATTAAACTTAGTTAAATTATTTGTTATATGGTTATATACCAGGTGAGTCTTCTGCCCCTATTTATTGTGATCTATGCAACCCACAGTTTATAGTCTAATGTGAAAACATTGACCCTTTTAGCATAAAAGACATTATTGCAGCTCTGTCCTATTCACTACTCTACTCACCCAGCATTAATATTACAGCACTAATGAGGACCAAGAAGTTGCAATTTCCTAAAGGGCACCAGAGAGTACATGGCAGCTGGTGGAGTAGGTTAGCTTGCTGGAATGTGGAGATATGAAGGCTAGATTCAAAACGACATTGCATAGTTTCATTTTTTTTTTTCCTTTCGCCCAATCTTTATTGCCTGTATTTTAGTTACTAATTTGTTTATTGTTGCTATTGGTTCACTTGTGAGCCAAAGACAAAAGAATTACAATCTGATAATTAGGGACCTATAGGAATTTTCTCACCATATAAGTTGGGCTGAGCTCATCCTAACGTCAGATAGTTCAGGCCCTTGACTTTTAAAGGGTAGCCACTGTAGCTATCTGTATCTTTTATATCTTTTATAAGGGATCATGTTTAACTTGTGACCCTTATAATCTGTACAGTATATGTGTTGTAAACTATGTTCCGTAGTTGGCTTTCATTTTTAGCAGAATGTCGACAACATTAAATCTAATAGTTTTTGTTTCAGGCTTATATCTTATGTTTCACTTTGCATTTGTGAAATGTTTACAACTTGGTTGAATGGGTCAAGCACAATATCCACCATAATAAAATATCTACTAGGAACTATACATTTATAACTATATGCCAGCGGAAAACATGACTATTATTGTATTTTGTAAACAACTATAATGTTATAAAAGTGTTATATTATAATATCAAATTATAGGCCCTAAGAGATAAAACAAAGGGTAATAAAAATTTTAAGCTGATCACGAAGGATTTGAACCCAAGTCAAACGTGCATACTAGTGAAGTAACCTGTATACCACTTAGCCAACGCTATGTTGCTAAGGAAGGTTCCTATATGATTTAAATAACTGCAGATCTAAGACCCACCTCGAATTTTTACATGCTTTCTGCAGCTTTAGTGTTTTGAGTTCGTTTTGGTAGTTTTAACACAAATAAAAAAAACTGCATCTTCGATTACAATTACTGTACGAGTTAAAAACTGCCGTAATTTGTGACAGAAGTTAAAACTATCTACCTAATTCTTAGCATTTTTTGACATGGCTATACAATGAAAATACATGTTGGCCGAAGATTTAAATCCAATTGGTCCCACTGTCTAGATCTGCCATTTTGTGTTTCAATGTTGTCAACTGATGCAAGTGATAGGCTGTTCCTTCAGGGGCTTGTTTAAAGGTGTGCGTGAATGTACACTAATGAATAAAAGTTTGTAAACTCTCTAAAATTATTACTGCAGCTTTCTTATCTGGGTATGATGTTTTTGGAATCGACATACATAGTGATTGCTTTGTCCCATACAACACTTATGCACTGAGTTATCTACCCCTCCTCTATAAACTGTTCTACAAATCATCCATTAGAAGTCATTCAAGAAAGGCATGTCACATATGTTGCTTAGCAAGTTGCATAAATTTAAAAATAAATAGGGGCAGGTGACTCACCTCGTATAATACATTCAAAATGTTTATATAACCTTTATAATTGATCTATAGTTGTCCCTTTTTTAAACACTGGTATAACCTTAACCGCTTCAGCGATGGCCATTTAAACCCTGCACGGGCCAGAAACGGATACCCAATAACAGCACAACATTTAAATTGTTAAATGCTGTAAAACTGCTTCTTAAATACATTCCTATCTTCCGCATTTATTATGTTATTTTAATGAGACAAATGGTTTAAAGCACATTAAAAACAGTATACAACTACGGTATCATTGAAATAGAGACTATATTCATAAACTGTTGAAATTTCATTATTTTGTGTCACTGTAGAGAAAGCCATTCGTGTCGAATGCATCTAATTGAATTGTTTTGTTTTATTTTGCATACGAACGATAGGTGTGAATTAGTTGTGTAAGCAAATTCTCCATTTCAAGGTTCTAGGGTTCAGTTTATGATACCAAGTGATAATCACTGTACATGTTGCATGAAACACACACTGGAAAGAAACAAACCTGTCATCAGCATCTGTATGTACCTCTTATTACAATATATAAGAGCTAAAGTTTGTGGTAGCCTTATGCAGCTGTTTACACTCAGCAATTTAGTTATTTACATTTTCTCACAGTTCAGAGAGATTTCTTCTAGCTATAGGGAGTTCGCTGAATAGCACATTTGAAATTATTAAATTTTAGATGAGTCGCGTTTTTTACACATCTGCTTCACTTTCGTACCTATTTTGAGGACATGTTTCGCAAATCTTCGCTTGCATCTACGGCTCTTGTGCGACTGACGCTAGATCCAGCGGTGTGGGTAATTCTGGGGTTGTTGCTGCCATCTGTTGATTTAGTGATGAACTGAAATGTGGGATTCTCTTCTAGCGGGATTTCAAAGTTCATTAGTTGGTTTTTATGTTTTTCTATGTATATCCTCTCCCATATGACGAGTTCACTATGTTTTTGTACGTATTTTAGTAATTTTGTGCTATCTTCAATTTCATGATTTTCAGACCAGAAATGAGCTGCTATTGCGGACTTATCAATATTTTTGTATCTTAAGTGCCTGAAGTGTTCTTTCTTTCTAGTGCCTATGTTCCTTTTTGTCCTTCCTATGTAAATTTTTTCACAGTCTTTACACTTAATTTTGTAAATGCCTGACTTTTCCTCTGGTTTTATCTTATCAGTATTATTACTGTGAAGTAGGTTTTTAATGTTGTAATTGTTTTTTGGTGCCAATGTTATATTGTATTTCTTGAATATTTTTTGGAACTTTTTTGTGGCCCAGGGGTGGTAAGTAAATTTAGCAAATCTAGTTTCTTGTTTTATTGGTGTGAGAGCTGTGATCTGTTTTAATTTCTTTTGAAGTTTGAATAATTTTAGTTTTTTATCTACAAGGTTTTTTCCATATCCATTTTTGATTGCAGTTTTTAAGATTTGATGGTATTCGTTTTGATATTCTTGTTGGCTGAGAGGTAGATTTACTAATCTGTGTGTTAGACTGTTGATGGTTGCATGTTTGTGTGGAATTGGGTTGAAACTATTTGCTTTGATGTAATTATCTGTGTGTGTTGCTTTTCTATGAATGCCAAATTCTAGTTTTTCATTGCCTTTTTTGATTTTAAGGTCTAAAAAAGGTAGAGTACAGTCCTCTTCAGTTTCTACTGTGAATTGTATGCTGGGTTCTTGCAGGTTGAGTAGTTTCAAAGCATCATCTATTAGTTTGTAGGGCACTATTGCAAAGATGTCGTCTACGTATCTGTACCATGTTTTAAACATATGAGGGAAGGCTTTAGTAATATGTGTTTCGAAAAAGCTCATGTATAGATTGGCCAAAAATGGTGATAATGGGCTTCCCATAGCTAGTCCTGAAATTTGTTTATAATATTTTCCATCGAAGACAAAATAATTTTGATGTATACATAATTCAGTCATTGCCACATATTCTTCTATTGCATTGGCATCCAGGTTTATAGAATTTAGCCATTTTTTCAGTTGAATCAAAAGTTTGTCTAATGGAATGCTAGGGAAGAGGGAGCGGACATCAAAGGATACTAAAGTGTCATGAGGTTTAAGTTTAAGATTTTGAATTTTTTCTACCAGGTCTAAAGAGTTTTTTATACTCTGAGTATGGAATTGTGGAAAGGACTGAAATTTTTTGGTTAGCCATTTTGCCAGAAGGTAAGTAGGAGTGTTTATATTATTTACAATGGGTCTCATGGGTATGTTGGGTTTGTGTATTTTAGGCAAACCATATATTCTTGCAAGGGTAGGGTTGTCTGGTTTGATAGTTTTTTGTTCTGTAGTTGTTAAAATTTTACTATTAATGATGGTTTTTTGTACATCTTTTATGCATCGGTTGAGTGGATTAGAATCTATTTCCTGGAATTCTTTTTGTTGTAGTAACTCTAACATTTTTTCTTTGTATGTAGCTGTATCTAAGATTACTATTTTGTTTCCTTTATCAGCCCTTGAGAAGATTACATCCTTTTTCCTTAAAGATTTAATTATCTGAATTTGTTTCAAATGTTTTATTGGCTTTTTATTTATTAAGTTTTCCAATATAGGAGCTGATTTTTTCCTAATTATATTTTTGTCCATGGTTTCCAAGCCTTCTACATTATCACCATTTTTGGCCAATCTATACATGAGCTTTTTCGAAACACATATTACTAAAGCCTTCCCTCATATGTTTAAAACATGGTACAGATACGTAGACGACATCTTTGCAATAGTGCCCTACAAACTAATAGATGATGCTTTGAAACTACTCAACCTGCAAGAACCCAGCATACAATTCACAGTAGAAACTGAAGAGGACTGTACTCTACCTTTTTTAGACCTTAAAATCAAAAAAGGCAATGAAAAACTAGAATTTGGCATTCATAGAAAAGCAACACACACAGATAATTACATCAAAGCAAATAGTTTCAACCCAATTCCACACAAACATGCAACCATCAACAGTCTAACACACAGATTAGTAAATCTACCTCTCAGCCAACAAGAATATCAAAACGAATACCATCAAATCTTAAAAACTGCAATCAAAAATGGATATGGAAAAAACCTTGTAGATAAAAAACTAAAATTATTCAAACTTCAAAAGAAATTAAAACAGATCACAGCTCTCACACCAATAAAACAAGAAACTAGATTTGCTAAATTTACTTACCACCCCTGGGCCACAAAAAAGTTCCAAAAAATATTCAAGAAATACAATATAACATTGGCACCAAAAAACAATTACAACATTAAAAACCTACTTCACAGTAATAATACTGATAAGATAAAACCAGAGGAAAAGTCAGGCATTTACAAAATTAAGTGTAAAGACTGTGAAAAAATTTACATAGGAAGGACAAAAAGGAACATAGGCACTAGAAAGAAAGAACACTTCAGGCACTTAAGATACAAAAATATTGATAAGTCCGCAATAGCAGCTCATTTCTGGTCTGAAAATCATGAAATTGAAGATAGCACAAAATTACTAAAATACGTACAAAAACATAGTGAACTCGTCATATGGGAGAGGATATACATAGAAAAACATAAAAACCAACTAATGAACTTTGAAATCCCGCTAGAAGAGAATCCCACATTTCAGTTCATCACTAAATCAACAGATGGCAGCAACAACCCCAGAATTACCCACACCGCTGGATCTAGCGTCAGTCGCACAAGAGCCGTAGATGCAAGCGAAGATTTGCGAAACATGTCCTCAAAATAGGTACGAAAGTGAAGCAGATGTGTAAAAAATGCGACTCATCTAAAATTTAATAATTTTTCGCTTCACTGTGGTGTTCCAATACAGTTGAATCTCGATACATTTGAAATTGTTTAATTTCAGTGCTAATCATGGCTTTTCCTAGTATTATAGCAAATAAATTAGCTTGCCTACAATGTGTATGGACTTTTGATATCACTTTAGAAAATGTGGAGGACTTCTTATTGTTTAACATGATTTGGATATTGATGGTGAGTTTTCAGATTATGAGGGAGGTCTTGAGGCTATAGGTAGCAGCGAGGAAGAAAATGATCCACTTCCTCAGGTGTTCATGAAGAATCCACATTGTGAAGTGGTCAAAATAACTTGAACACAAATAGACATATAGACAAACATATTTTCTGGTGTACATCTAACTTGTGACAACCAACCAACTGACATTTTCTCTGTTTTGTTTTACTGCTGACTTAGTGTCTCTCATTGTTAGGTAAACAAACGTATATGTGAATAGAGTGAAGAAAGCCCTAACCTCTAAAGGCAACTCAGGACCTAAGAGGAGAATTCATAAGTGGACAGTGTGCATGTTATTTGTAAACCTACATTAGACGTGTACTGGTCTACAGGTTGGCTGCTCTATTTTTTGGGGGAAATAACGGATCAAATATGGGTGGGCTGGATTTACTAGATCAGGTATTACAAGCTATCCTGCTTTACGAAAAACAGTTAATAGTATAAAAAGTATTTTTACACCAGCTGGATATAACCATATACAATTGTTTAGTAATTTGGAGAACTCTAAACTCATACAAGACCATGACCTACCTGAACTTACAAGTATCAATGGCTCACAGCATAACTGAGCACTATAACATTCAGAGACCTCTTCATACTGGGGTTAAGAAATCCTCCACCCTAGCACCCCTCATACTTGAGGGGAAAACAGTTTTCTAAAAGGATACTAGCTGCCCCCCCCAAAAAAAGTTGTATCCATTTAAAAAATGTTTAATGTGTCGCAAAAAAGGAGTTCACAAGGAAACCAGTATGATTTGCTGTGAATGTGCCCTTTGTGTGTAACATTAAAAAAGGAAACTTTAAGGGTAAATTTATCTCTGTTATAGAACTTATTTAAAAGTATTCTAAACTATAAAGATTAAAATAATTAGTGTTAAAATAAGCATTAAATGCATGTATGCACGGGATGTCTATACACGTCCATATCAGTTTGCAGCATCAAATGATGCCCATATCAGTGAAAGGGTTAAACTAAAAATAGGTATCAAGAAAAGTCATATTGAAGGCAGGAGTCTATTATTTCTAAAAGAGGATTCACATGTCAGGACTATATATTTTTATCAGAGAGGTAAGTATATCATCAATCTTTGTACTGTTTTTAGTTTTTAAAGTCTTTATTATGTCAAAAACTTCCTTGTTATTATTAAATTTTAGATGAGTCGTATTTCTTACACATCTGCTTCACTTTCCTTGTTATTGGCGACATGCAAAAGAATACTAGAGATATTTTCCTCATTTCTCAGCAGTAATTGGTAGAACTACTTGTAAATTATGAATGGAGTGAAGATTTCTCAAAATTGAAGCAAAGTGACAGTTCATTGATAGATAGTTAACATGAAAAATTCAATGCCATGGCCAGGATTTGAACCACGGTTTCCTGGTTTCCGTCTAGTCACACTAACCCATTGAGCTACCATGGCCAACTTGCCATCATGACATTAAATTCTCTATTTGACTCATATATTTCCCCGGTATACCACTAGGGGCTCTCGAGATACACCATTTTTACTATCTTAAGTACTTGAGTCCCAGGCTTCATCATTTAACAGTTCATTATTTCAGCTTCTGCTTTAGCACCTGTTATGGTAGCATAAACTTGAAATTGAATGTACTATTTAATATTTAGAGGCTGAGACTCGCAAAATTTAACAATAAGTTTCCATTTAGCTTTACTTCCACTTTGAGAACTTAGTATTCTATTACTGATGGTACATTGTTTGGCTTCTACTACAGATTGTCAAACTTTTTAAATTTTTTAACTCAGTATCAGTGAAGTTTAAAATTACCATTCTTTTGTATTGTGGCAGCCCTGAGAAGAGTATGCAAATGTCCTATTTTAGGAGTGATCCATTGATAAAGCTACCCAGCATGATTTTTGCGGCAAAGCATCTGTAAGTGATTATGACTAAATAAGGTCTCCTGATTTCATAAATGTCATGGTTGTCCTGTATCACGTCTAGTTTTCACGCTAATTGTGATTTACTGTCTTAAAATATGTCACTGTGGCTCAGTGCTGCCCTGCAATAACAGTGAATCAGCTTGGTTCATGATTGAAAAAAGGAGGTAAAAAATGGTGCAAATGCTGCCAATGGAAGTTACTTTCATACCGCTACATATCAAACTGAGAATCATGAAATAGTTTAAAGCCTTGGACAGAAACAGCCCATTTTCAATATATTGCAAGCAAGTTCCCACGTTTATCAGATACAAAATTCAAGTAAGGCATTTTTGATGGGCCACAAATTAGTAAGCTGCTAAAAGACTCACTTTGAACAGATGACGAATGCTGTGGAGTTTGCTACATGAATTTCAATGAGAGACATTATGACAAAGTTCCTAGGAAGTGTAAAGAGTGAACAGTACGAAACAATAGTGAAAAGATGCTGGATCATATGAAGGAAGAGTTGGGGTGTAGAATGAGCCTGAAACGGCACTTCTTTGTGAAGAGATGGGAGAGAGGTTTCGCCAAGACATCAAGAGGTAGAAAGAAGATTTCAGGGGAGGTGGGATGTACCAGCATACACATTGGAAAGAAACATAACATTGGAACCAGATTGAAAGAACACTTTAGGAACATCAAGCAAAAAGAAACAGATAAATCCGCAGTAGAAGCACATTTCTGGAATCATAACAGAACATAAAAACCAACTACTAAAATCAGTTCACTTGAATCAAGAATTAAACATCTGGGAAAACATTTATATAAAGGAACCAAAAATTTTGACATTCCATTGGAAGAAAATATTTTAGACTCACTGGATTGTCGCCAGATGTTTCATCACCGAAGAAACATGATCAGCTGAAACACCAAGTTCTAGCTAGTCAACAATTTCTTGTGATAATGCCTTCAAGTGGGAGTGAAACGCATTGAAAGAAGATTTGCGGTATGTGAAGTACAGTGTGTCTGAGTCGACTGATAGTATAATTTTAATTATTATATTACTTCACAGTGTTAATTCCAATTTACCCTTTCAAATTAATATTAAATTCATGTTTGGAATGAAGTTATGACTACATTCTGCATCCTTTAAGCCAAGGTTAGCTAGAACTATTATATCAGGATTTTCTTTTTATATGAATATATTCAGTGATCAATTTTATTAGAAAGCATTGTATAGCTTGATGACATAATGTCAAAGATTTACCCTTAAGCCTTTACTGCCCCCGCAAAGTAAAAAAAAAAAAAAAAAAAAAAATGTCTAGCTGTTGGACTACAGAGTTTTCACTGTTTACATTAGTTTGTTGCCATTAATTTCATCAAGTATGAACCTGGGATTCTAATTGGATGGAAGAGCACTTGATTTCAGAAATTTGCAGCTAAAAGATGTGGTTTAATACTTTCCATCTGAGCTATTTGAATGAAGCAGATATGAAAATCAGTTCTTGCATAACAAGGACAAATGTTTTCATTACTGTCCCATACATTGTATATAATAATATGCTTACAACAAAGCATACTGTTAATTCATAGGACCCTAAAAATCCCCATTCAATAGCTTTGGTTACACTGTGATATACTCTACTACTACATAAGAATCTAATTGAAGAGTGTTTTTATAAAATTTAACTTACCTCCAGCCCCTTGTTTCAAAAATACATTAGTAAAGTTTAATTATATAACATTTTATTGATTTTGTTTTCGGAAGTTTCATGAAAAAACTTAGGCAACAAATAATAAAAGATATACACTTACTTAATCACATGCTCATATCCTTAATAAGATCCTCATTTGCTTGGCAGATCTCATCACACGTTTTCTTTCTTCATCATCAATGAACTACAGAGAGAAAAAAAGAGAAAATAATAAAATGATGGGTTATGTTCAAGTGTACTTTCCCTAATTAGTTCATGCTTTGGCCAGTAGTAATAACTTTTGTGGCTATGCTGTTCATATGGAAGAGCCATCAAGTTCTGAAAGAAGAATGCAAATGAATATGATTTAATATTCAAGCATGTCATTAAACAAAACAAAAAATGCAGAGAGAAAAAATGAGTATGAGATGAGCACAGACCATGGGTCTATAATGAGCTGCAGTAAAGAGTACAGGTCCTCTGGTTTTGACATTTACCTGCAGTTAGGTTAAGCTTAGTATGTGTGTGTGTGTGTGTGTGTGTGTGTGTGTGTGTGTGTGTGTGTGTGTGTGTGTGTGTGTGTGTGTGTGTGTGTGTGTGTGTGTGTAAATAGCTTAGAAATAATGGATAAGATATTAGAAATTGTGCGGTAAATGAGGCAAGAGGGCACTCTATGCAGTCACCTAAATCTAACACTTCTTGATGATACATAGAGATGATTTAAGTTAATTGATGGAAATTAATCATTCCAGATAAATTGATAATGAGTGTGTATGCAAGAACTAAAAATATTGCTGTTTTCATGGGTTATGCTACTACGTTTAGGTTGGCACCTTCTATGCATGCACAGTATTAACAAAATGGAGTTGACAATTAGCTACAAACTTGGCATATAAGAAAATATCTTTAAAAAGATGGTGGTTGGGTTGTAATGTTCACATCTATATCTCTCTCGTCCTCTATTATTTAAGCACTTATCTTGAAACCCTCTTCCTTCAGCATTTTATTCGTAAGGTATTTATGGAACTGTTACCAATATTTACCTTATCTGCTACGTATAGTAAGAATGTTTCATTCCACCTGAAAAGTGAATACTGAGAGGTTACTGGAAAAACAACTTATGAGGACCCCTGAATCTAAAACAGTATTTTTAAAAGAATCTTTCTGCATGCATGTATGAACAGCTTTATAAGTAAACATTGAAATTACTGACAGTGAAGCAGTAAAAATATTATAATAAACTATAATAATTTATGATAAACGTAAGTTATCTGCAACTTAAGTTTTAGTTATCTCAAAATAAACAGCAAACAAAGCTAAGTATTGGAGCGGTTCCCCTCCTTGTGGGTTGGATTTATATCACATGATGTGGTGACATATCTGAAGTTGGATTCGCCCCTTCGTGAGGTCTACGCCCCACACGCGCAAAAGTTTCGCACTCCCTTGGTGTGGCAATGCATGTAGAAGCCAAACCTTACCTTGAAGTAGAAGCAATGAACCTTTCGTCTAAAAGCTGTGAGGATGAAGTTTTCAAAGATTTCTATAAAACCTCTCTGCGGCAGTTGTGGCGAGCAATGAGATGTAAAACTTCAGGCGTGGTATCGATACAAAAGGGATTTCACTTTTGGGCAACTATGGAATAAAATAATTTACACCGTTTCAATTTACTTGGAATTATATTTCTCGACATCATTTTCTTCTTTACATACGACTTTTCCCACTGATGTATATAGCCCTTTACTATATACTAATTTTCTCCTTTTATTTATAAATGATGCAACGGTTTTTTTACTTAAATTATTTATCGTAGTGTCGCGTCTTCAATGTATATTTTAAACGTTTACTAAACGTTCATAAATGATGAACTCCAGTAACTTCTCGTAGTTACAAAAAGTATTTTACCGAAAACATGTCTAACCTCTTCGAGGGTTAAAGCCAGAAAAAAAATTTAAGAATAAAATCATTGGTTCTTTTTTCTGTTTTTGTTGCTAAGCCACCGCAATACTTAATTCTGATTGGTCCTACGTCACAATTTGGGATTTCAATAAATCTAAGCATTTGTTGCATCATCTATATGGCCTGCTTGGTTATTAACTTAAGTTGTATTACAGATGGCCATGTTTACCTAATATGTCCATGTATGCAATATCAGCTTCAAATGCCTCCATCAAGAATTTATGAACTAATTTCTTCTACAACAATCTTATCTATTTTTTTTTTTTTCATAAATTCTGGATGTTGCCCCTGAATTACAAATATCTTTTCTAAACAACTGTCAATAGAAATTAACATTTGACTGGAAAAAAATTACATTTAGGGATACAACAAAGAGAACATTAATACAACATTAAAACAAGAATAAGTTGATTTGACATCATAAACACCAACAATTTTTTTGCTTGCAGTGATCCATGAATTCAGTCTTTAATTGTAATTACACATAACTTTATTATTAATTATTAATTTCAGAATTTTGCAGTGTCATTCAAGGTGCATGTGTGTCTGGTCTCTTAAATGGTTTCAATAAAGATTTGTGGTATCTCCCAATTACTTTCCCATTTTCTGATGCAATTTTATAAGCGTGTTCCCCGAACTTTTCCATAATTCTATATGGTCCTCTGTAAATCAAATTCATTCTCCAGTATATTTTTTTATTAGAATCTGAAAGATTGATAGTTTTCACTAGAACCTCGTCACCAATTTGGGGATACCAAATAGCTTTCCCTCTCTTAATTTTTTGGCATCTTTTATTAGCTCTATCTACTAATCTTTGGTAGGCAATTACTCTTTTCTTCTTCCGAAAGTTGTATATTGGAGGGTTCAATAGTGGTGGGGAATTTTATTACTAAAGGTTTAGGTGGTCTACCCGTCATCAGCTGGTAGGGGGTGAATTTTGTGGTTGTATTTGGACTGTGATTTATAACGTTTTCTATTATTTCACAATATATAAACCAACGTTGTTGATGGGAGTGGCATAATATACGAAAGTAGAATCCTATATCCTTTAATATCCTTTCACAAGGGTTTCCTTGTGGGAAATATGCTGAAGAATTGTACAGTTTAATATCTTGGCTTCGGAGCGCAGAAGTAAACAATTTGCTCTGGTGTACGGTAGCGTTGGAGATAATTGATTTTATTTTTCCAAATTTTGGAATCCAATCCTTAATTATTTTAGATACACTAGTTCTGCTGTTTATATTCCTTACAGGATAGATCTTCACAAATTTGTGAATACATCGAGCATTACAAAAATGTATTTGTAATTGTGCTGACTTATGGACATTTCTCCATGAGCATCAATTGCTACGAGCTCATTTTTCTTCTCCCTTACAATTACCTGGGGCTCATAATTGTATCACATTCAGAGGCTTTGCTTTTTGACATAAGGCACAGGATGATATGAATTTTTGTACTTTCCTGCCCAAATGTTTGATGTATACTCTATCTTGTATGGCTAAGGAAGTTTTCTCACTTCCTGGATGTGCCAAATATTCATGAAAGGACATTATTATCTCATCTTCGAGGATCTTTGGCACCATAATTTTCCGTTTCTTTGGCACACCTCCCTGGAGTTTGTATAATACTCCATCTTTCTTAGTAATAGTACTATTTGTTGCATTTTCTATTTCAGGGACAACTCGTAACAGCGGACCTAGTGAGGTATCATTGCTTTGAATTTCAGCAATGTTATTAAACTTCTCCAAATTTTTATTCCAATGGAATTCCATTTTGTATATTTTTATTTCATGATGTGGATGGGAGAGCGTCTCAGGGATTTCATCTCCGATCTTCTGTCGGGATAACAGATCACTATACCTTGTTTCACGTAAGCTTGCCCGGTAATCTCTTAACGGTCACGTGACCTCCTCTCCTCTCATTGGCTGCTGTTTGGTACAGACTGTTTTGCGGTAAAAATTAGTTCGTTATTTAACATGGTGATATATCTTTATATGTTGAAAGAGAATTGTCAAATATTTACTTTCATAACTGTTTCAATTAAATATATTACGCAACAGAGTTAATTTATCTGAAATGCATGTTAATTCTTAAACAAAGTAAAGAGGAGGTTCCTTTGCATCTAGGCCTGCCTTTCTGATTACACAAGAGCACGTGCTTTAGCGGTAGTGAATTACATATATTTGTTTATATGAGTTTTATCACTGACCTTGTTCTGAACTGGATTAGTCATGTATTGTCATTAGAAGGTGTACTGTGCGCGTTCGAGAGATACGTTATTTTATCCATCGTTTATTGCGCATGTACTTATTATATGTATAATGGCAGAGTCTACAGCCAGTTTTTCGCTGAAGCATCGTAAGGGTAAGCCATTACAAAGCGGTGAAAAAGAATTGTGTTGCATGTGTTTAATGCACTCACAGAGAAGAATCCGTCTTTGTTAGTGAGGGAAGTCGAACAGTTGTGCTCCGAACTTACAGGTGTGAGTGTTAGGTCCATAGGAACATCGCGACGTGAAGTTGAGAAAACAGGAAAACTTACCACTCCAGGCAAACGCAGGAATAAAGAAAAGCGCGTGCTCGGAGAATGCGATGAGTTCGTTAAAACTGCTGTACGTCGTCATGTGCATAGTTTTTTCTTTAGAAACGAACTCCCTAACATAAATAAAATTTTGTCTGCTGTAAATGAGGATGCAGATTTACCAAATTTCAGCAGATCTAGTCTGTATAGATTGCTTATACAGCTGGGGTTTGTGAATGAAAAAAGGGGCAAGAAAAATGTACTGAGAGACAGAGGCGATATTGCTGTGTGGCGAAGACGTTATTTAAGGACAATCAGACAATACCGGGATACAAATCGCAAAATATACTACCTAGACGAGACTTGGGTGAATGAAGGGCTTACGACAAGTAAACTATGGCGTGACTCGACTATTAAGACTGAAAGACAAGCATTTTTGCAAGGTATGTCTTCTGGTTTAAAAAATCCCAGTGGAAAAGGCCGAAGACTGATTGTCACTCATATAGGAAGTGATAGTGGTTTTGTGGAAGATGGTCTACTACTGTTTGAGTCAAAGAAAACCGGTGATTACCATGAAGATATGAATGGACATGTGTTTCAGCAGTGGTTTGCGAGTGTGTTAGCAAAACTGGAACCAAGCAGCATAATTGTGATGGACAATGCTCCTTACCACAGCGTTCGTGTCGAAAAGAAACCAAATACATCCTGGAAGAAACAAGACATTATTGAGTGGCTGCGTGCAAAAAATGAAGTTGTAAATGAATCCCTTATTAAGGCAGAACTACTGGAACTTGTAGTAAAGCATGCCAGCGATTGTGATAAATACGTAATCGATGAAATGGCAAGGTCAGCTGGTCATGAGGTACTCAGGCTTCCACCATATCACTGGATTTTAAATCCAATTGAGCTTATTTGGAGCCAAATTAAAGGATTCGTAGCGAGAAACAATAGAACATTTAAGTTGAATGATATCAGGCCATTGCTTACCACAGCATTTCCAGAGATCAGCGACGAAACATGGAAAAAGGCTATTCATCATGTGCTCAAAGAAGAAAACAAAATGTGGGAGCTGGATGGCATCGTCGACAACGTAATAGCATAATTATAAACCCTACGGAGAGTTCCGACAGCGAAACTGTTACTGCAGAATCAGAATCCGAATCCGAGATGGAGGGGATTACTCCATTACCAGATTCTCCATAACGCGTGAGTTCAGTTTCATTATAAATTTGTATTTTTGCATGCCTTCATATACTTATTTGCATGATTTTAGCTATCTCCTGGCATTTGACGTTTACTGCAGTTTTAAATGTGATGGGAAGGCACCGCCTATGGCCTATGGCGCGAAAGCATTAGCCAATTAGGGCGAGGGGGAGGGTTGTTGAACACGTAGTGATACATTTCAACCGGGCAAGGTTATATGAAACAGAGAATAAAAATATTTTCTTTCCCTGGAATATGACATATCTCGATATCGTACGAAGTAATCTCGTGTATGTATCGAGATATCTTGGAACTTGTTAATTTGCATTTCTTTATGAAGGACAAACTTATGTGGTCACTATATACTATAATTTTAGTGTAAAGCAAAGTAAATAGCGCCAATTTCCAATTCTGTGATGCATACATTTGATTCAACCTTACTTAATGTTCTCGATGCAGTGGTAATCACATGGCTATTTCCTTCATGGTCAGTTTGTGTCAATACTGCCGCATATGCAAGAATACTAGCATCTGTATATATATTATATGAATAATTTTGAATGGGTCTTTCCAAGAGGATGGTGTTTTTAAATAAATCCTTTATTTTTTGGAAAGCCATCTGCTGCTCATCTGACCATTTCCAAACAGTATTTTTCTTTAATAATTCCCGTAAAGGACCTAGTTCTTTTGCATAATTTATAACAAATTTGTTTTCATATTGTAGGATGCCTAGGAACCTTTTTTTAACTGTTTGGTGTTCTTAGGTGGAGGAATCTTTTCAATAGCTTTAATTCAGTTAGGATTTGGTGCCATTCCTTTTTCAGAAATTATATAACCTAAGAACTCAATTTCCTTGACCAGAAAATGTGATTTAGCCAAGTTTATTGTCATTCCACTCTCCCTAAATTTGGAAAAAATATAATTCAAATGCTCAATATGCACATCAAAATCTTGATCATAAATTAAAAAATCATCAATATATTGCAATGCAAAATCTTCTATAGTATCACCAAAAATATGGTATAGTGCACGAAGTAAGGCGCTACCACTGGTAGATAACCCAAAACCGCAAGTCTTAAATTGGTATATCTTACCTCCTGTGGCTGCGTCGTGGCTCAGTGGTTAGACCGCCTGGCTCTCACCAAGGTGGCCCGGGTTCGATCCCAGGCGACCGCAAAGTGAGATTTGTGGTGGACAACATGACGCTGGGGTGGGTTTTATCCGGGATCTCCGGTTTCCCCCGCCATCTCATTCTACCGGTGCTCCATCTTCATCTCATGTATCATCAGTGTCATCGCCTGCGGTGCCGTATGTAGTAAAAGCGAGCGTTAAACACTACACATTTCATTTTTACCTCCAAAATTAAAACCTGTGTACTTCCTCACCGATTCGTCTAATGGAATTTGCCAATATGATGAAACCAAATCGGTGTTTGAAAAATATCGGCCATGCCCCAGTTTTGAAAATAATTCATCTATTCCCAGAGGTCTAAAATGATTGGATTGTGTGAGGGCATTTATTTTCCAGGCATCAATAGTCATCCTTATTGATCCATCATGTTTATGAACCCAGCATAGTGAATATATGGGGAATCACACTTCAATAATTCCATCCTCCAACATTTTATTAATGACGTCTGTAGCCTGTTGACGTATTGACATTGGAACAGGTCTACTTTTATGAGTGTATGGGGCAACGTCTTTAACTTTGAACTTATGTGTATACTTGCTGCAGAGCCCAGGCTTCATTTTATTCTATATAATGATATGGTCTACAAACCAGAGAAGTGAAGATCGAACAAATGGTAATTCGAACTAAATGCTTCACGATTTTTAAGGATGCACATCTTTAATTTTTCTTTTTGTGCTTCATTTAGATCATTAGTACTTTCTAACTTAACTTTCAGATTTTCAATGAATTTGCTTTCCTCTAGTTGTTTATCTATAATCTTACTATCACTTAGTTGCAAACCATACAACTGACAATGATTGTTATCAGGATCGATGTTCTGGGACATGTTTTCTTTAACATTATACCACGTATCATCATAATTATCTGTATCATCATACATAACATCATTTTCTTGCAAATGTATATTTTCGACGAAGAATCTCTCATTATTTAAATCATCTCTTTCCTCCTCTTTTATACTTATATCTTCTAATAGTTTAATATCTAAAATAATATTGTCCACTTTAAACCTAATCTCCTGTTTATCAAAGTCGATTACGCTTTGCCAACTATACAACAAATCATTTCCGATAATGATCTCTCTAGCTAAGTTAGGTATTACTAATGCAATGAAACATAAATTCTTTCCCTTAACTTTCGCTTCAATCAATGCCTGATGTCTAACGCGATCTTTTCTTTTTCCTATAGCTGTGCTACAGTATACATTACTCACACTTAGATGTTCAACTCGATAATTAGCCATCAATGTTTTAAAGAATTCTTCGCTAATTACCGAAGAGCTTGCCCCAGTGTCTATTTGTACAGGTATTGGTTTTTCCCATACTTGAATGACTATTTGTGGAGGGTTTACTAATTCAGTTTTTTCTGGGTATGATACTACGATATTGTTCAAGGTATTCCCGATATTAATTCTACTTTCGCTATGTATTACAGTTTTCCTATCACCTTCCAGAGCACAAAGTGAGGACGTGATTAGTTTTCCGGAAGAGAATTTTGAATATCTGTGTTAGTTCTTAAGTTGGTATCACTTACTGTATTTCGTGAAATTGTCGAGTTAATTTGTCAGTTTTCTGGTTCTTCTCTCACATTTTCAGGCAACCTTTGAGTTGAGGTGTTACCAACAGAATGATCTTGTGAAATGTCACGCCTTTGATTTAAATTTCTGCTACGTTCCCAGTAATTTCTGTAAAATCGTATGTGATTGATCTGAACCTCTCGATCGATTCTCTGTGTGTTGGAATTTTGATTCCTGTACCTCCCAAATGATGGTACGTTCCTATTTCCCCGAGGCATAACAGTTTCATACCTACGTCTAAAACTATGGTCTCTTTCTTCCTGTGAATTTCTATGATCTTGTGCCTCACCCCTGAAATTTCGAAGATTCTCAAGATTTTGACCTCGACCAGAATTTACTCTTCCATTTGATTGATCAGCTAACCTATTATTTACATATGAGCCATGACTTTCTGTTGGGTTAGTGTTTGAATTTTGATTTGTATTATATGCTTCAAATGAAGAAAGCAACTCAATCACATCAGAAAAATCTACAGGTCTTGCCACAATTAAGTGATTCCTAATGTGTGGAGGCTAATGTCTGATCAAAGTATTTACTATATCCATTTCTGACAATTCAGGATTCACTAACTTACTCTTATTCGCCAATTTTAGAAAATATTCAGTCATTGAGATACCTTTCTTTGCCTCATATTTTCCTGTAGCCAACTCAATTTTTACTCTGTTTTGTCTTTCTGTTCCCCAAAATCTGTTTAAAAACAAAGTCCTAAATGTGTTATACGTTTCATGAGAGGTTAAGGTTAACCTAAGCCATTCTAATGCATTCTTTTTCAAACATCTTTTAACTATCATTCTAAATTCATTAGGAATTTGTTTTATGCGGAAATACTCTTCCAGTTCTTTTAGGAAAACCTTAGGATTATCACCGGACTCTTCATCAAAACATGGTGGACTAATATCATTAAGGGAGTAGTTAACACATTCATTATGACCCTGAGTGTGAAAATGTGTGTGAGGGCACGTTTTGATTATTCCTATTGCAATATACTTCATTTTCTGGACTTACAGATCACTACATTCGCTCATAGCATCACAAGGATTTGGATTACTGTTTACATTACCAGTCCAGTAACCATCATTAACATTTTCAACTCTAGACACATCTTTCACATTACTTATTTGCCTGCAATGCAATTACAACCTGTGTCAATTTATTTACATTATCTTTTTCTTTTTCAAGATTGTCTTTGATTTCTTGAATCTGAATAATTGTCTCATCTTTTGATTTACTTACTTCACCAAGGTTTAACTCAATTTCTCTTCTTGGTGAGATTTTACCTCTTTATGTTGTAATTACATCTCAGTTTTAATTATAGCAATTCTTTGATCTAACTTTTCCTCAAACTCATCTTTTTGTTTATCTGCTACCTCTGTTTGCTTTTTCATAAATACTTCTAATTCTTTGTTCACTTCTAACTTAATTTCCTGTTTTACATTTTCCTGACCTAACCTAGTTTCTTGAATCATCTCTCTTAGTTCCTTAACCTCAACCTCAAATCTTTCCATATTTTCCCTACACTCTTTCCTACTTTCTCTCACTTCTTGAGCTAGCTCAGAACCTACCTCTATCTTTAGTTTCTGTGTTAGCTTAACCTCCAATTCATTTATATCTCTAGTATTCCTATCAATTTTCTCTGACAGATTTGTTTCTAAATTACTAATAGTCTGTGCAAAACTATCTTTTAACCCTGACTTTACATCGTTTAAACTAGCTTCTAACCCTGACTTCATATTAGTCATCATTTTCGCTAACCTATCCAATGTCATCTCATTATCTTTAATTTTCCCTACTTCCTCCGTACTTTGCTTTTCAACTTCTTCCTCTACATCTCTACACTTATCTACTTCTTTTCTACTCTCCATCTTTCTATCTTCTGATTTCTTACAAACATAAATTTACTTATATATATAAAAAAAAAAAAAATGGTTTTCTATCACTCTTACTTTGAATTTGCAGTCTTCACTCTTCTCTTAACACACGTATGTGTACACTGCACTTCCTGGGATTTTCTTCTTTCTACTCTCCCTTTTGATCTATTCAGGTCCCGCGATGGTCGCCATATTTGGAGCGGTTCCCCTCCTTGTGGGTTGGATTTATATCACACAATGCGGTGACATATCTGAAGTTGGATTCGCCCCTTCGTGAGGTCTACGCCCCACATGCGCTAAAGTTTCGTGCTCCCTCGGTGTGGCAATGCGTGTAGAAGCCAAACCTTTCCTTGAAGTAGAAGTGATGAACCTTTTATCTAAAAGCCGTGAAGATGAAGTTCTCGAAGATTTCTATAAATCCTCTCTCGGGCAGCTGTGGCGAGCGATGAGATGTGAAACTTCTCAGGCGTGGTATCGATACAAAAGGGTTTCACTTTTGGGCAACTATGGAATAAAATAATTTACACCATTTTAATTTACTTGGAATTATATTTCTCGACATCATTTTCTTCTTTACATGTGACTTTTTCCACTGATGTATATAGCTCTTTAATATATATTAATTTTCTCCTTTTATTTATAAATGATGCAACAGTTTTTTAATTAAATTATTTATCGTAGCGTCGCATCTTTGATGTATATTTTAAACGTTTACTAAACGTTCATAAATGAACTCTCGTAGTTACAAGAAGTCTTTTACCGAAAACACATCTACCCTCTTCGAGAGTTAAAGCCAGAAAAAAATTTAAGAATAAAATCATTGGTTCTTTTTTCTGTTTTTGTTGCTAAGTCATCGCAATACTTAATTCTGATTGGTCCTACGTCACAATTTGGGATTTCAATAAATCTAAGCATTTGTTGCATCATCTATATGGCCTGCCTGGTTATTAACTTAAGTTGAATTACAGATGGCCATGTTTACCTAATATGTCCATGTATGCAATATCAGCTTCAGTATGCAATAGATTATTACAAAACTAGTTCTTCGGAAGGATTTATAATTTTTTAAATAGATAAAAGAATTATGTCTGATTGGAGGAATTAATAACAGTGACATCAAAATCAATTAAAAACCTTATTAAATTATATATGAGCCATATTTATTATACATCAGCTTCACTTGCGTACCTATGTTGAGGACATGCTTCACGAAACGTCCTCAATATAGGTGAAGCTGATGTGTAATAAATACGACTCATCTATAATTTAATAATTATTTCGCTTCACAGTGGTGTTCCAATACAGTTAAATTTTGATAAATTAAAAACCTCTTTGTAGTCTGTTTTTAACACTTTGTCACTTACATTTTTATATTATGAGGGACTAGTTTCAGAAGTCGTTTTCTCCATTATCAACCTTGAAGGTTCGACTACCACCTGTTGTGGTCTACTTTCTTCTATCTGGTGGTGGAATTGTTTCAATTTGATGTTTCTAAGAAGATAAGTTAGCAGTAGCATTTCACTTCTGGAACAAAAACCATGACATTGACCTAAATCCAAAATTACTAAAAGGGGTGATAAACCAAAACAAACTGACAATGTGAGAAAACATTCATATGGAAAAATAAGGACAGTAATGAACTTTGAAATCCTGCCAGTAGATAATATGACAAAAGTTCATAGTTCCATCACCAGAGAAAAGAGAGCAGACGACAACAGATGATAGTTGGACCTTTGAGGTTGATAAATGACACATAGGCTTCCGAAACTAGTCCCTCAATAATATAAAAATGCTTGTCAAATACTACCTTTTTTTTGGGGGGGGGGGGGGGGGGAGTGAACCATTTTGGAGGTGTTTTTCATTTTTGTCTGAATTTTCCAATACTTCATATGTTTCTCAAAAGTAATTTCAAACAAAGGCATCACATAGCGACCACACTTGAAGGAAGTGACTATTGCTTAAAGCCCTACTGTGTTCCCATATTCCCTTGTACCTAAAACAAAATTAGAGTTTAAATCTTTGTGCGCGCATGCCCACTCCCTCTCACACACACCTTTTTGTAGAAAGAATTTATACTCTATATTTCTAGTGAAATCTGATATCCAATGTTTGAGTGGAATGCAATACCTTATCTTACCATTAAGTACATGGTAGAGAAAGTAAAACTGAACATAAATCATTTTGTGTCACGAAAAATATTTCACAGTGCTTTATGAATTGCAGTGATTTCAGTATAACTTGGCTAAGTGCATGAACATAAGAGCAGACAATGTTGCTTTTTTCACTAGAGCTTGCAGCCTATTTAACTGACCAAAAAATGCAGCAGCATAACATTGAGGTGAGTGTGTGGTGTTTTAGGGCCCATCGACAGCAAGGTCATTTGGGCTGTAACGTTGAGGTACAAACTTGTTCTCAGACTCGAACTGAAACTCTGAAAGGATTCAATATACATGCACACTTAATGCTACTGTTTTTGACTATTGCTGACATCTGTAAAACCTAAAACTCTTTCACCCTCTCTTACATAACAGAAGAGAGTAGAAAGCTGAGATAAATATGGTATATACATTATTTTGTCCAACATTAAAGCCACAGAAGGAGAATCTTCTTCCCTAGTTATGTCTAGAATTATGTCTCCAATACTTTCAATTTCTATTTTACATTATTTTGAAAACTTAAGCGCTTACTAAATGTGCATATTTGATGTCATACTTGAACAACATGTGCAAGAACTCAATATAAATTCTCTAATTAAAGGACACATTATGCTCACTATTACCTCTGAAAAGTAGCTCTGGCATCTCCAGTAAATTAAATTGGTTATAATCACTTTATTAGTTCCCTTTTAAGAGTCAACTACAGCAATGTGTTTCAGAACATTCAATCTGTATGGTTCACTTATTTTATCAAAAGTTTTCAATTTCATTACTACAGATAAATGCAATTGCACCTTTCCAAGTTGAATATCTGCTTTATGAAAATTACTGACATTAGAGAAACCACTGCTTTTTGGTTTCAAAAAGAATACAAGGCCAGTAAAATAAGGTCTTTTTCAGTTTACATGCAAATAACCAATTTGAAGAATTGTAGTAGGTATTCAATTTTGAAATGAATTCTCATACATAGTTTTTCATTTGTGTGCTTGTAGAAACATCCAGAGTAAGACTATCTTTACTATGTCATCTTGCTTTTCATGAAAACTTAAACCTTCAAACTAAGTAACAGTAGTTAACAAAAGTTTCAAAATGCAACAATGTGACTGTTAGCAGACGTAATTGACTACGATGCCAAATGACAAGTTGATGTGAGATGTAGAGAGAACTAGTTAAGAGTCTCTTTCCGTGTTTACTAAACAGCATAAAACACATCACGGCACAAGAGCCGTAGATGCAAACGAAGATTTGCGAAACATGTCCTCAAAATAGGTACGAAAGTGAAGCAGATGTGTAAAAAATGCGACTCATCTAAAATTTAATAATTTTTCGCTTCACTGTGGTGTTCCAATACAGTTGAATCTCGATATAAAACACATCGTTTTAGTCCATGTGATACTGCACAAGCATACTTTCAACACAAGCCATAATACACTAAAACTATAAATGCATTAATTCTAAAAGCAATGGAGAAACAAGCTGTTTAAGAGAGTAAGCCAGACAATGTGCTATTTTTAACCCTAACTGTGACATGACGTCTCTCAGACATAGCTAATGTAATGAAATACTACATATCTATAATGAAGCAGAGTCATATGATGCTTATAGAACCTTCCTATTCGTGTTTAGTAAATATTTTGCCATTACTTGCATCAATTATCAGTCTTGTTATTTTCGGGCTAGGAGAAGCTGAACTTTTAAATGTCCCTCAGATGTCACGTCACGAGTTGCACAAATTTTTCGTCAATCTGCATTTTAGTAGTATAGCAGTTTACACTCTTGCAGCATACTGGACCCTCGCAATGCATAAGATCTAATGATCCTGATTTCAAATTCAAAGTCAATGAATGGTTAAATGAAAATGTCAGTGACATTGAAAGTGATGTAGACAATGAGTGTGCTATAGTGAACAAGATACAGCTACAGAAACTAAAAATGATACATCGGGTGAAGAAATGGAAAATGAAAATGACCACTATGATTATGAAGTGACATTATGAAGTGATAAAAGAAAGAAGTTTTATATGGTACAAACTGCTATAAATGGGCATTAAAGGAGCCCATGAGAAATTTTTGCACACCAAATCATATTTTCCGCTTGCCTGCAATATGCACTCTTAGACGAACTTGAGGTAAAATAGACTGCAAGACTGTCTGGAATTACATGTTTTCCTCCTAAATGATGCAGTTAATCAGTGGACCAATGTGAATTTGGGTAAAGTATGAGATATATATCATCGTAAGGACCGTTCTGAAATACAAGATGTTACCCAATCTGACTTTGAGGCTTTTCTTGGACTGGTGATCTACACTGCTGCCTTCAAGTCAAATAATGAAGATATATCATCTTTATTTGCATGAGATGGTACAGGAAGAGAAATATTTTGTCTTATATCTGTAAAGAGACTCACAAATCTTCTGCTATACCCAAGATCTGATAACCCTGATGACAGAGTACAAAGATGTCTGGACGATCCAGTGGCACCTATATCCCAGCTGTTGGAACATGCTCATTGAAAACCTGCACAAATACTACTTACTTGGAACCAATGCTCATGATGACAAGATGCTAATCAGTTTCAGAGGACAATGCAAGTTCTAGATGTTTATGCCCTCAAAGCCTGCAAAATATAGGCTAAAAATGATGTGCTTAACCAATGCAAGAACAAGTTACTTTTATGATGGTTATTTGTATGCCGCAAAGACACTGATGGGTTTGCTCTTTCAGCAGAAGATAAAAAGTTGGGCAAGACAATTTAAGCAATTCTTAGTTTGTGCAAGTTAATTGAAGGAACCAACAGAAATACAACTTCTCATAATTGGTTTACCTCTGTGGAACTGACTGAGAAGTTGAGGTCGAAGCAACTAACCTTATCATAACGATAAGGAAGAACAAAAGGCAAATCCCCAAGGAATTCCTGCCAACTGAAACAAGAGAAGTGTTCAACACTATATGCATTTACCAACAGCTTTACCCTTCTTTCCTATGTTCCCTGAAAAAAAAAATGGTACGTCATTTTGATTTCCTCAATGCACCATAACAAAGGAGCTCCTACAGAATCTGGAAAGCTTGAAATAATAGAAGCATACAGCACTATGAGAGGTGGTGTTGATAGTCTTGATCAGAAATCTTCTGCATATTCTACCAATTGGAGAACAAGAAGATGGTAATAGGCTGCATTTTTCACAATAGCAGATATAGCACCTGCTAATGCCTGTGTTCTGTATCATTCCTATCCCAAGAATTTTCAAATTTCAAAACTAGATTTTCTCAAATCATTAGCATTGCAACTAATAAAGTCCTACATGCAGAAAAGAATTTAGAATGACAGAATTCTAAGAGAAGTAAGGACTGGTATATCAAGAATCCTAAATATCAAGTATTACACTTCAGAACCACAGCAGAAATTTGAAATTATGCAAAACTTGTTGACTGTGTCCAGTAGCAAAGAAGAGACGAACTTCCTATGCCTGTTTGAAGTGCAAGACACCAGTGTGTTTAGAGTGCACCAGAAAGATGTGTAAACTGTGCTAAAGATGACTAGTTTGTTGCCATGTGCACCTCTTGAAAGAATAAACTGATAAGTTAATCTTATGCACATTTTATCTGATATAGCAATAGCATGTGTTGATATATATTTTTGCAATCAGTGTTTGTTATTATGCCATATAAGATTTACAAATAAGGTACTGCATAATGCAAGTGTAAACAAAAAATGAGATACTGCATTTAATTTTTATAGTGCATTAAAGGTCTGTGTATTAAATAATGTTCACAGTTCCCACAGATAATAATATATATCAAATTATTGCTAAAACTACCCTTCAAATAAAATATCATGAATTCAAATAACGTATGACGCATTTTTTAACAGCATACATATAAGATGTCTCAAAGACGTCTCATCAAGTGACAAGTTTCTCACGTCATCAGTTAAGGGTTAACTTGGAAGGAGGAATACTTGCATTGTAGCTAGTCCTGTAATGATGATTACAGTTCTTGTCCCACATTACAACTACCCTCTTAGTCATGATCTCCGAGAAAACACCCAAATAATGTCAAATCTCTCATATAATTGATGTGTATAATTATGAATTCGTTATGTTTAAAATACAAACACGATGAAACACGAAATACTTTTGAAACATTAAATTCAACACGAACTTTGCGTACACTTAAACCGTGCTTCCTAACAAATTAGTGGTAAGTATATATATCGTAAAAAAAGACTTACAGTGCAAGTTTCTGCAGAATGGCTGTTCCTCAGATAAAGTTTCGGATTCGGAATTTGAGACGGTAGCAATTGTGTGTTGGCAAGAATCCTGCTAGAAGAGTAAGTACATTAACACATGAAAAATTACACAAACGTTGAACACACAACATACAAAGAAAATCATTTTCTCATCTTGTTCTCGTACATACATTATGTATAAAGAATACGTCATAAAATTCCTAAACTAATAATAATTACAGGAACTGTAACTAAATAATAAAACCCGCAATGTAAAAACTTCGCACACCTCACAAATACACTCACAGAACATATACATATACTTGTATTGTTGCCAGTTCTCCTATCTCTTGTACTGTGGTTGTACCACATGTTGTACTCATTAAACTGTGAACACCTTCAAACATGCTTGATTTCCAGAGCTATCTGTGACTAAATCTAACTCCCATGAACTCACATCTAACCTCTAAATTTTGGAAACTATTGTGAGTTTTGTGCACGTCCTATGTGAGTCGTTAACATTTGTTTATCTTAAAAATAGAGCTAAAAGGCTCGTAATTAATAATAATATTAATAAATACAATTAAATGTCATTTCAACGAATTCAAATCCAAATTAGAACTTTATTAATATAAATGATATTGCAGCAAGACGACAAAGTTGCACTCATTGTCAACAACATAAGCGACATTAAAACAGAAATGACGTTAGAAAAGTTAACTATCTTGTTAAAATTTTGACTTAAAATATAAGCGGTATATCTTAAACTAGTATTTCATTTACTGTAAGTTTTTAAAAATATTTCACCATCATATCTACTGTAAATTACGAAATATCTATCAGAGTGTTGGAAACATAGGTTGGTAACCATGAAAATATGACGAAATAGCAAAGAAAACAAACAAGAGAACATCGCTGAGCGATTACTAGATAAGTAGCAGTTGAATTTTGTGTAGTGGTGAAGTAGGAGATTAATCTGCTTTCTAAAAACATAGCAGGATGCCAGAAAACGAGTATCACGGAGGCACTACTGAAATCAAAGAAGAAGCATCTGACAGATCTCAAAGGCTTACTAATGACGACTTTAGGAGATTGCTTATGACACCAAGAGCATCAGTTCCTTCTTCACTTCCTTCATTAGCTCCCACAAGAGATGCTGTACCACCCACACCAGATGTGGAAGGTGAGGATAAAGCAGAAAGGAGGCGTAAGAAGAAAAGCTTTTATGCCAAACTTAAAAAGCAGGAAGATGATAAAATGGCAGAACTTGCCAAGAAGTATCGAGACAGAGCTGGTGAAAGAAGAGATGGGGCGAATCCTGATTACCAGGCAGAAGATCCACTTTCAACAGCCAGTGGTTATCGTGCTGTCGCACCAGATCTTAAATCCGGAATGGATGCAGCTGAGAGACGTCGTCAGATGATTCAGGAATCCAAGTTCTTGGGAGGTGACATGGAACATACTCATTTGGTAAAGGGTTTAGATTATGCCTTGCTGCAGAAAGTACGTAGTGAAATCCAAGCGAAAGAGCAGGAACAAGAAGAAGAAATGGAAAAATTGATTAAAACAAAAAAGGAGAAAAGAGATGAAGAGGAAGAAATGCAATTCAAGACAAAATTGGGCCGAAATATATACAGAGCTCTTTTCAAATCAAAACCTCAAGAGAAGAATGAGTTATTTTCTCCTGGAAGAATGGCATATGTAATTGATTTGGAGGATGAACTTGCAGAGAGTGACATTCCAACAACATTAATTCGCAGTCGAGCAGATGTACCAAGTCTTGAAGCTACAGCAACTCTTACAACAAATGACATTGTGATTAACAAATTGGCGCAGATCTTATCATATCTGAGGCAAGGAGGACGCCACAGCAAAAAATCAAAGAAGAATAAGGATAAAGGCCGTGGTGGTTTCGATGGAAAAGGTAAAGGCTTGATAGATGAAAGCATTTATGGTGAGATTGGGGATTATGTTCCATCACTAACAAGAAGAGAGACTGAGAATGAAGAAAAAGACAGAGAAAAGAGAAGAGCTCCTTATTTTGAGAAACCAGCAGAAGAATCGTCTTCTTGGGCAGGTCCAGATGCAGATGATATTAATGATGGAAAACAAAAAGCAGAGGTGCTTAAAGCAGATCAACCAGATAAGGCTCAAGCCCTCCAAAAGCGAGAATTAGCACAGAATCAAAGCCGGGCTCAGCAGCTGTTGACTCGACTTGCTGCTGAACCTGAAGGATATGCAGAATGTTACCCAGGTCTGGAGGAAATGCAGGATGCCATTGATGACTCTGATGATGAGGTTGATTATACAAAAATGGATCTTGGTAACAAGAAGGGCCCTATAGGACGGTGGGATTTTGATACCCAAGAAGAGTATAGTGACTACATGAACAACAAAGAGGCACTTCCAAAGGCGGCTTTCCAGTATGGTGTGAAGATGGCTGATGGACGACGAACAAGAAAGTATCATAAGGAGAAAAATGAAAAGGCAGAACTTGATCGAGAATGGCAGAAGATCCAGAATATTATACAGAAGCGTAAATTACCAGCAGTAACTGAATCAGAATTTAAGAAGCCCAAGTACTAGACTCTTTGCTGTTTTTGTAATGTAACAGCAGAATACTGCAATAGACTGTTGTATTAATATATGAAAGGTGTTAGTCAAATGGTGTAGCTATGAAGTGGATAACAAAATTAAATCAAAATCCTTAAAGGGACCACTCATAATTTTGTGATTCCTTAAAATATTCTGCTCTTATCAAGGCTTTCGTAAAAGAGTTTTCATTACAAGCACAAAGAAAATGATGTTATGCGTGATTGGAGGAATTTAGTAACAGTGACATCAAAATTATAAAATCGTAAGTGAGAAAGTGTCAATAAACCAACTACAAATAGTTTTTCTGACAAAGAAAATGGTTTAACATTTACGTAGGAATGTTACAGTTTCCATTTTAAGAGACTTGATAGAAATTAAAATTTACAAAATTATTTTGTGGTACCCTTATAAAGTTAATTATAGTGCCAGTGAAAAAAGGAAGTTCATAGCATTATATTTATCTCTGGTGAAGCTATTATACCTGGTCATTCATAAAAGTCATAAAATATGTGAAATAGGATACAGTAAATACCTTATTACAGCTGTAAGCAGTAAATGTATTTAACTCAAAGGCCTGGAACTCACTTGCCTACTTTGTATAGATGGTCATGTTTTATAAGGAAATTATTGCAAAACATATAAGGTGCCATCTGTAGGAATAAATTAGAAGTGAGGTCAGGACCTTTGTTCACTAGCGTTTCTTAAAACTTAATTGACATTTGTATTTTGAAACTACAAACTAAGTAATTTAGTAGTATCATAACTACTGAGTATCATAATGGCTATGATAAAATACAACGTATGTCAGGTTACTTCAATCCCAATATAAACTTCTGGACAGGACGTGAAACAGACAGTGATAGTGAGACATGATTTGATTGGCACAGGGAAGGTAATAGTTATGTTTTATTTGTATACCTTTACTGACCCATGTTTTATTTGTATACCTTTACTGACCCAAACAAAAACAGTAATATGTCTATTAATTTATAGACGAGTCGTATTTATTACACATCGGCTTCACTTACATACCTATTTTGAGGACATGTTTCGCAAACCATCATTTGCATCGTCGGCCCTTATGCGACTAAAGCTGGATCCAGTGGTGTGGGTAATTCTGGAGTTGCTGCTGGCATCTGTTGATTTAGTGATGAACTTAAATGTGGGATTATGTTTTTCTATGTATATTCTCTCCCATATGACGAGTTTGCTATGTTTTTGTATGTATTTTAGTAATTCGGTGCTATCTTCAATTTCATGATTTTCAGACCAGAAATGAGCTGCTATTGCAGACTTGTCAATATTTTTGTATCTTAAGTGCCTGAAGTGTTATTTCTAGTGCCTGTGTTTCTTTTTGTCCAACCCATGTAAATTTTTTCACAGTCTTTACACTTAATCTTGTAAATGCCTGACTTTTCTTCTGGATTTATCCTATCAGTATTATTACTGTTAAGTAGGTTTTTAATTGTTTTTTGGTGCCAATGTTATATTGTATTTCTTGAATACTTTTTGGACATTTTTTGTGGCCCAGGGGTGGTAAGTAAATTTAGCAAATCTAATTTCTTGTTTTATTGGTGTGAGAGCTGTGATCTGTTTTAATCTCTTTTGAAGTTTGAATGATTTTAGTTTTTTATCTACAAGGTTTTTTCCATATCCATTTTTAATTGCAGTTTTTAAGATTTGATGGTATTCTTTTTTATATTCTTGCTGGCTGAGGGGTAGATTTACTAATCTGTGTGTGAGACTGTTGATGGCATGTTTGTGTGGATCTTGATCCACTGGATCAAGCTTTAGTCGCATAAGAGCCGACGATGCAAACGATGGTTTGCGAAACATGTCCTCAAAATAGGTACGTAAGTGAAGCTGATGTGTAATAAATACGACTCATCTATAAATTAATAATTATTTCACTTCACTGTGGTGTTTCAATACAGTTAAGTCTCGAAGTAATATGTCTCTTTCACTGTCTCTTTCTCTCAGGATTGAAATAGCCTGACATGTGATGCACTGTGCTGTTTGTGAAAATTGTAACGCCATGAAAGAATTCACAGAATGTAACCAAACTTGTGTAAGACTTGAAGCTTTCATGGCGAGCATTAGTAATGAAGGCTACATGGATCAGTTGTGTATAGTGTATATGGTGTGGTACTTGGTTATTATTAGTATTAGTGGTACACATATTTTTCATGTATAAGGAATTTACCAATTTTTTATTTACTTTTACTGCACCTTGTGGTAATTGTTTATTATTTGTATTATTTTCTTGTATAAGGAATTTACCAATTTTTTATTTACTTTCACTGCACCTTGTGGTACTTGTTTATTATTTGTATTAGTGGTACACATATATTTTTCTTGTATAAGGAATTTAACAATTTTTTATTTACTTTGAGGTTATACTGGAGAAAGAAAGAAAAGGTGTTAACACAGTTTTAAAAGTAATTTTTCTTTAGTTTCCATTATTGATGAAACAACTTCAAATTTTTTTTACTAAAATATTTAACGTTTCAACATATATATTAATTACCTACTGACTACAAATAGTTTTATCAATACATATTAGTGTTCATACTTTGTGGTCTCCTGACAGAAAGATCAGTTTTTATTACATTGTTTAATCCTAATTCACCTTGTACAATTTTCCATTCTACCTTTCATTTTTTGAATTAATGTCATCAATAGTCATTTGTTTAGTTTTCCTTATTATTGCTTTGTAAACTTTCTTGTAATTTTGATGATAATAAATAACTAAGGATTTTTCATTGTTTTATATTCTGAATATAATACTCTTATGTGTACTAGATTAATGCAAATTTTTAAATGTATATACTGGTAATGTTTGGAAAGTCCTGTCACGGCAGTTTATCAGTTCTTGCAGAAAATTAATATGGCAGATACAGTCAGAACAGAAATGAAATGTGTGTAGTGTTTAATGCCCGCTTTTACTACATACGGCACCTCAGCGATGACACTGATGATACATGAGATGAAGATGGAGCACCGGTGGAATGAGATGGAGGGGAAAACCAGAGATCCCGGAGAAAACCCGCCTCAGCGCCGTGTTGTCCACCACAAATCTCACTGGTCAGAACAGAAAGTATTCATACACCACTAAAAACTTTTTAATATTATGGTGAGTATTTAAATGATAAATTAAAGCTTACTGACTCAAAAGAAGGCATTCTCAAAATAATTAACATTTTACACGTAAATAGCAACAATGTACAAACAAAATGTCACTTTCATTGTGTAAGGACTATGATACAATGAAGCACAAAATTAATATAATTTTGAGTCGAACTGATACTCAATGCTCCACTTATTGCTAGTATTTACCTAGAACGTGTTTCGTTAGGATCTTCCTAACATCATCAGTTGTTGTCGACTGGGTAAGTACTAGCAATAAGTGCAGCATTGAGTATTAGTTCGACTCAAAATTATATTAAAATGTCACTTATATAAAAATAAAATTAACTTGCAAATTTTTCAGGCACAAAAAGTATTTGTACACTCTCAAAAACAATACACAGTACAACAAAAATTCTGTTCTTCAGTACTTTGTTGGGTACCCGTTAGCTTTAATTATAGCCTCTTGTCTCCTTGGTAAGGAATGGACAAGTTTTTTTAACCTCCGCCTTTGGTATTTGGTTCCATTCTTCAGAAAGAGCAATTTTCAGTGCTCCTTTGTTGGAAATTGCCCTTTTTCTTACGCGTTTTCTGAGGATACTTCACACTTGTTCAATAGGATTAATATCTGGAGGTTCTTTTTTTTTTTTTTTACATCCAACGTTAAGTCATATCGGACGATGAATGGAGGGTGAAATGATGCTCAAATGAGCCCAGGGTTCAACAAGCAGAGCATTACCTGACATTCGTCTTTTAGGATAAGGGAAAACCCTGGATAAAACCTTATCCAGGTAACTCACCCTGACCGAGATTCGAACTCGGGACCTCTTGAACATGAGACAGACATGCTACCATCTACGCCAACGAGGTGGGCATCTGAAGATTGGGGAGGGGTATGAAGCTGTTTTGGAACATTGTGTAATATCCACAGTTGTGTATTATGCGCAGTATGTTTTAGATCATTATCCTGCATAAGCATCCAGTCTTCTTGCAGGCCCATTTTCTCCACACTTGCATGCAATTTTTGCTTAAGAATGCCATGCACTTCCAGTGATCCATTATTCCCGTGATAACATGTAGATTGCAGACACCTGATGTGTCTATACCACCCCAGACAAGGACGGATCCTCTGCCGTGCTTTACTGTGGAAACAAGAATTTTTGGCTCCAGATCCATACTTTTTTGTCCTCCATACTTTGTGATTGCGATCCACACCAAATACCTTGAACAAGCTCTCATCTGTCCAAACAACTTTTTTCCCAAAAGTCCACACCCTTATGACGGTACTTACGAGTGAATTCTAGGCGTTTTCTCCTGTTCTGTGGGCTGACATAGAACTTCTTATGTGCTACTGTGCCGTTGTAACCTTTATTGTAAACAGGTCTCACAGTGCTTCCTGAAACATGTTGTTTTCAAATGCTAATCTTTGGCAATGAAGCCATTGGCTCTCTTGCTCTCCAATATTTCTGTGTAGTGGGTCCGGCAGGTAGGGCTTCACAGGTTAAAAGATGTTCTTCAGTCATTTCCTCCTCTTTGTTGCACAGAGGACAATTTGGATTTGTATAAATTCCTATTCTGTGTAAGTGTTTGGCCAAATAATCATGTTCCGTAAGTAATCTAAAATTTGCTACTGCAGCTTTATGTGGGATTTCTGGAATAATTTCTGGATTTTTAATTAAAATGTTCCATTTTTTTTTTTTATCTTTGGCTTTGTTAGATATTGATTGGTTTTGTTTGTTTTTATATTTGTTTTTGATTAATCTTTTTATGGATGTAAAGGGTAAGTTTTTACTTTTGTTCTGAATTAAATTTGCACCTTTTTTGGCAAGAGAATCAGCTGATTCATTTCCAGCGATTCCACAATGTGCAGGTATCCACTGTAATATAATTTTTTTTCTGTAGTTTTTGGAGTTGTTGGATAATTTTGTGACATTCTTTAATTTGGAGTGACATTTTACATGAACTTATTGCACATAATGCTGCTTTAGAATCAGAAAGTATGGCAGCATTTTTTAGTTTATCTATTCTGTATAGAAGGTGTTGGAGTGAAATATGAATAGCCATTACTTTTGCATCAAAATTTGTTGTGTGGTATCCTGCTGGTTGATAGAATGAGAACAGTGCACACTTAATTCCTGCTCCTGAGTTGTTGTCCAAGTTAAATCCATCTGTGTAGATATGTAACCATTCTTCAAGTGGGTATCTATTGTTCACAGTTTCTAATGCTAGTGCTTTTAATACAGGTTTGGAAGTTTCAGATTTTGTAACTATTTGTTCTAAATCTAATTGAATATTAATTGGTTCAAAAGTCAGTGGGTTTTCTTTGATTAAAATGTTTTCTTTAGAATTAGGAAGATTCAGATCTGTTTTTAATTCCATAACTTTGTGTAGGAAACTTGTTTGTGTTTTCATCTTGATTGGTTGTAGTAATCTTTTCTCCCATTTTGTTGTTTTTAACCGCAACATTTTTTCATGTTGTATTAGTTCATATATTTCGTTTCATATGTTTGTTTCAGGTTTGTTTTCTTGAACTGCAGATTTAGTTTAGGGATTTTCTTTTTTAAGCTAAATATTTGGAATGTTGTTTTATCAGTATTTATTTTCATCAAATTGTTGTCAGCCCACTTTTCCAATAGTATCAGAGCCTTTTCCATTGAAGTTTTGGATTTCTCTATTTGTTCGGAAGATGTCCACATGACCATGTCATCTGCAAAAACTGCTGTCTTTATTTCTGTGTTTGATACAGTCACGGGAAGATCATTGATGAAGATGTTGAACAGGGTTGTACTTAGTACTGCACCTTGTGGTTGGCCCATTTTTATTTGTCGGAATTTGGATGTACTGTCATTGTATTTTGTAGCACAGAAACTTTGAGAGAGAAACTATGTGATCCAATTTAACATGTTATCTTCCTGAAACATTAATTCCTGCCTTCTGCAACTCAGCAACAATCGGAAGAGCAGTCATTCGTGGATCTTTTTTAATGCAGCGAGGAATGTTGCTTTTATCTTTAACCTTAAGGACTTTAGGTGGACCACTCCTGGGTGTATTTAGAACACATTTTCTGGTTCATACTCTGTCAATGATGGATTGAATCGTTGACAGTGGTCTGCCCGCTATCTGAGATATCTCTGAAAATGATTTGAATTCACTGTGTATAATTACTATTTTTATCTCTTCTGGCGCAGTTTCTTCCCTCTTCGGCCCATTTGCTGTGAAACAGCTGAATATATACTATCCAGAAAGGAGAGGTAGCTTGTAATATAACCAGAGTATTCAATCTGGATACCTTTGGTTTACGAATACTTTTTGTGCCAAATTTACGGTATTATCCAATATTACGATAGAAAACTACTGATTCTAGAAAACTTGCAGCAAAATTACGATAGGAATAGGTAAATAAATACGTAAACTATATAATTTTACAAGTTTACTAAATTTCATAAATAATTATGTTGCAACAACACACATTGTTTCTTCATTTAGGTGGTTTATTAATACTTTCTGGGCTGAATGTGTATATCTACTAAGACCAAAAGGTTGAAAGCTATTTAATATCTTTTATATTTTCTTTGAACACTCTAAAATATTCTTTACTATATGCATATTTATTTTTCTATTTCTGGAAGATTGTAATGGCTGCTTTATGGTCCTGTCAATGTGATATCTGATAGCCTCCAAGGATATTTTTATTTCTTATTATGTAATCTATTATAGTAGCTGAAAATTTAAGCATGTTGTATACTTAAATATAAAATTAAAGCCGTGATTATTTACTAGTTGTAAATATTTACATGCTGTAGCTGCATTCCCCATGGCTTTGTTATGTTTGTTTTGAGATCAATATTGCAGTCAGTGGCAATTATTACCCTTTCCTATGCTTTGTAGTTTGACAATGTTTCAAGTTATTTAGAAACAATTTAAATATAAAATGGTAGGGAAATCTATAAAATTGAGATTTTTATTACATTTAACCTTTAATTTTTGATAAATAAGTAATTATTCAGATGTATTGTCTTCATTTAGGAATTTAAGGTCATCTCAAATTCTAGTTCATTAAGTTAATTTGCTAATAAAATGCAAGACTCTCATCTTGAAGATTTTTGCTGAATATAACAATATGCTACAGTAAATCCATGTAATTTATTTAATAACTGCAGCTGTTCTTTTGTAAGCATTGCTCATTTATACATATTCTTGATTGTTATTGATACATTTATGTTCGACTTGAAGCTTTCTCGGCAAGCATTATTGATTAAGGCTTCATGAGTGATCAGCTGCGTCAAATTTATAAAGCTCGAGCTTTCAACCACTGTGCAATTCATGGCCAAAAGCTCGACCTTTATAAATTTGACGCGGCTGATCATCTGTGAAGCCTTAATTAACATTTATGTTCATTAATGATTAAGACGAAAAAAGTTGATCAAGTTTTTCTACTATTCCTGAATATTTGGATGAAGTAGCAAGTTTTCTTAATCCTTATTAGAAGGTCAAGTTAAGAAAGCATGGGACCCAGTGGTTTTACTGTGTGCATTCGTTTATGCTCACCTTTTCCATAGAAAAAGAGACAAACAATGAAATCCCTTTCTTAGATTTGAAACTTACCAGAAAACATAATAAACTTGAATTTGGCATACATAGAAAGGAAACACACAGAAAATTTCATAAAAGCAGATGGATATAACCCAAGACAACACAAGCATGCTGTTATCAACAGTTTAACTCACAGACTTGTTAATGTGCCTTTAAACAAGATAGAGTATATCAAAGATACAATAATATTCATATTGCAGAATATAATGGATTCAGTGCTGAATTGGTCAACAAGAAAATTTATAAATTCAAAAGACAACAAAGATGCAAACAAGTAACTACTCTTTCCCCAATCAGCAATGAAACTTCATACAGAAAATTTACATATCATCCCAGAGCTACACACCTTTTCCAAAAAGTCTTCAAAGAACACAATATTACTTTGGCCTCACAGAACAAATTTAGTGTACAACACCTTTTGAAATCTCACAATACAAAGGAGATACTCACAGACAAAAAATCAGGTGTGTACCGGATAAATTGCAAGGGCTGTGACAACTTTTACATTGGGAAAACAAAAAGGAACTTGAACATTAGGCTTAAAGAGCATTTTAGGAACATCAAGAACAAAGAACAGATAAATCGGCGGTAGCGTACGATTTTTGGAAGGAGAATCATGATATAGAACGAGAAATCCACTTATTAAATAGTGTACAAGGTCCAGCTGCATTAACCACGTGGAAAAAAAATCTTCATAAAGAAACATGAAAGAAAATTGTTTACTTTTGACACTACCTTTGAAGAAAACCCAAATTTTAAGTTCATCAAGATACCAACAGAGACACACCTATCACCTCTGAGGAGTTCATTAGTCGACAACAGCTGATGATCTTAGGAAGATCCTAACGAAACGCATTCTAGGTAAATACCAGCAATAAGGGGAGCATTGAGTATTAGTTCGACTCAAAATTATATTAATTTTGTGCTTCATTGTATCACAGTCCTTACACAATGAAACATTAGTAACTTTGATACAGTTGATCACCCGTGAAGCTTTGATTCATATTTTCATACCTGTGAATCATATGTAGATGCATATACATGAGTAGGGTTCTTCATTCAAAACCTAACAGAGCACATAGTGTTTCGCCTATCCCGCAACCTTGCTGGATTCCCCCACTATTCTCTGTTGTGCGTGGGGTTAGCAGTGTGCCCTCCACTCTGCAATATTGTGAAAGATTTCTTTCATCAGTGAATGACAGTTTAATTTATCCACAGCTTTTTTTTCTTTTCCATTGAGGCATGGTTCCACCTTGGTGGTCGTGTCAACATTCATAACAGTTAGTACTGAACCTTTGAAAATCCACATCGTGTTTAAGAAATCCTTCATTATGATCAGAAAGTTGGATTTTGGTGTACTGTTAGTGCATAAACAGTCCAATATTTTACAACCAGACTGTAAATGCAGAGAGCTAACAAAATGACATTTTGACCCCATTTTATCATGAACTGACAAGAAAAGTTATATGGGTGGTTTGAACAAGATTCTACTTTTGCTCATACAGCAAAGGAGTCCATGAGTAAAATTAGGGAGGTGAGTGATTAGTGCTGGTGTATGGCCCTCTCGCTCCCTCAATCTGTGTGATTTTTATTTGTGGAGTAACATTGGAAGAATTTAAACAAACTATTAGAAATGAAATTGGAAACATTACAGTGGCCCAACTTAATTGTGTGAATCGGAATGTGTTCTGATATAATGCTTGTTTAGCCGAGGGGGGACAACATTTCCAGCATCTTCTATAAGGTAAGAGCTTTACACACAGAGTTTATGTGGGAGCAAAGCCGGCTGTGTCACACGCAATTGCACACAGGCAAAATGCTGCCATGTGCCCATTAGGTTTTAAATAAACAACCCTATATATATCGAGATTTAACTGTATTGGAACACCACAGTGATAACCCTATATATATCACCTGTTACATTTCTGTGGTAGGATATGACGTTTAATTAAATGGTTTTAATGATATTATTGGTTAATTTTCTCCTGAGCTTCACAAATCAATAAATAAATCTTTGCCAATGTGGTAAGGACCTCAAATAACTATAATTATTAGAGGTGAAAATATATGCAACAGAACAAACAATATGTAAATAATATATCAACACTCATATTTGTTAGTTAATTGATGGAAATTAATCATTTCTTCACACTAGCCATATATGGGCTAAGATCTTTGATAGATAGTCAATTAACCAATATAATAGTTAAATGATGAAGCCTGGGACTCAAGTACTTACAATAGGAAGTCGCCACAAATGGTGTATCTCGAATGCGAGAGCCCCTAAGAGGTCTACCGGGGAAATATATGAGTCAAATGGAGAATTTAATGTCAGGACGGCACGTTGGCCATGGTAGCTCAATGGGTTAGAACGACTGGAAGGAAATCAGGAGATCCGTGGTTCAAATCCCGGTCGTGGCATTGAATTTTTCATGTTGACTCTATCTATCAAAGATCTTAGCCTATATACGGCTAGTGTGAAGAAATGATTAATTTCCATCAATTAACTAATATAATAAGAGTTAAATGATGAAGCCTGGGACTCAAGTACTTACGATAGTAAGTCGCCACAAACGGTGTATCTCGGATGCGAGAGCCCCTAGTGGTCTACCGGGGAAATACATGAGTCAAATGGAGAATTTAATGTCAGGACGGCATGTTGGCCATGGTAGCTCAATGGGTTAGAGCGACTGGACGGAAACCAGGAAATCCATGGTTCAAATCCCGGTCATGGCTCTTTCACTCATATTTGTTTTGCTCATGTAAATTAACATTCAGCTTTACTTGACAGAAGATAGGTGTGAAGGTGCACATGTTCAGAGTGATGTAAGTCTTAAAATTTCTCCCTCTATTTCCATCCTGTTCTACTGCAATCACTACTGTTCTGGTCGATTCCTTTATTCATTCATAGATACTTCCACCTGCCTCTGTAGCATAGATGGTGGTGGTGTATCTGCCTCACTTTAAAGAGGTTCAAGTTCGAATCTCAGTCAGGGAGAGTTATTTGATGGGTGTTTTCCTGGGGTTTTCCTGTATCCTGAAAGATGAATGTTGGGTAATTCTAAACTCTATGGACCCAGGGCTCCTTTGAGCATCATTTTGCCCATTTCTTTTATCATCTGATATGACTTAACATTGGAGCACTTAAATTAAAAAAGAAAGAGAGAATAGATATTTGCAAATAGCAAGGCATACTTAGTAATCTGCTATAGAAATATAGGATTGTTGTATGGTAACCTTCTTGCAGCATGTAGCCTTTCTCTGCTTGACTATTACCTCATTACCTAGTGGGACTTTAAACTGCTTATTTCCAGTCTGAGGTGCACAGCCCCTTGTTTCACTGATATTGCTGCATTATTATCTGGAAGCTCTTACTGCAGTAAAAGTTGTGGGTGGCTTATCTGGAGAAGGACATGTGTTTATTTGCAGATTATATTTTAATATGAATCTGCTCACCATGTTGAAAGGTTCCCAAACTCTGTACCTACCACATGCAAGAAAAATTAGGCATGTGATCATCAATAAATTTAAAGCTTTGGGTTTGGTGTTAAAAAACATTCTAGGAGAAGATATCAGAAAATAAACAATATGAAATCAATGCTGTTTAGAGTGATGGCCTCGAAAATTGCAAACAAATTAGCTCAACAAACAGGTGTATTACCCATTTTTTGAGACAAATGCTACATGTTGCTAACATGAGTACAAATGTTGACAAAAAATAAATGATCCTTGGGAGCGAATTACTGCAGCTGTATTTCTGATGTGTAGAAAGTGGTAGCATTGACTAACAGCCTTTTTTTTTTTCTTTTTTCTTGCCTATATAAATCTGAATGGACACGTGAACACTCACAACGTCGATATTGAGCGAACTGCTCAATTATAACTGCTAACTTATATCAATGACCTCCCCTTAGCAATGAGAAGCATTGCAGTTATTCAAAGTATAAACTTGAAAGAAGCGTAGGGACAGTGAATATCTTCTCGATTCACTTTTGTGATTGCAGTTATTGTCTTGTTTGCTGATGATACTAGCATAATAGTGATTAGCTGCAACTTATATGATTTTTCACTGAAACTGAATTATGCATTCAGCACTATATGTAATTGGTTTAAGGCAAATAAACTCACATTAAATATTGACAAAATTAAGGTATTGAAGTTTGAGGCATACAGTTCACAAAATCTTTCTTTGTGCACAGGCACTAATAAGGCTGTGCTCGACCATACTTCATTCATTAAATTCTTGGGTTTGCAGGTTGATGCAAATCTTAATTGGGAAGCTGAGTCGCACAAGAGCCGTAGATGCAAACGAAGATTTGCGAAACATGTCCTCAAAATAGGTACGAAAGTGAAGCAGATGTGTAAGAAATACGACTCATCTAAAATTTAATAGGTTTACTATGCTTATTTCTGTTCAAATGAAATATGGCTTGATATTCTGGGGTAACTCAGAGAGCAAGCAAGTTTTTATATTACAGAAGAGCACCATCAGAGCAATATGTGGCATCAAAGTTATGGCTCCATGTAAGGATCTGTTTCAAAGACTGAATATTTTAACATTTCCTTGTGAATATATCTTAATGCTTATGTATTTCCATATCAAAAATCAAGACTACTTTACACTAAATGTGAATATACTTAACATAAATACTAGACAAAAAATGTACTTATATAAACCCACTATGACTTGTTTCCAGAAAGGAGTATATTATGAATGTGTCAGAATATTCAGTGTCATTCCAAAATGTTTAAAATTACTATCATCAAGAAAAATGGATAAGTATAGTAAGTCTGCTCTTAAAAACTGTAACAGGCCTATTTGTTACAAAGTGTCCTGTGTAATAAAGGGAATGTAATATATCATTGCATTGGTTTAATGTATTGTCATCTTCATAAACAAATGGTTGTCACATTTTCTTGGATTATGTGGCATGTTTGTGCATGACTCATTTAAATACAATTTCCTTTCTTTTTTAATCTTGTACGTCAATTAGGCAGTGTGTTCAGGTATATTGGTGATGAGTAATTTTATAATATGTGTAGTATACTAAACTCCTGCTAATCTAGCCATTCCTTGCAGATATGCATGGCAGAGTAGCAGAGTGCCAGATTATTGATTTGATAATGTTTGGCTATACATTGTACTTTATTAATCCAAAGATACATTAATGTTTATTCAGAACTTCTACACTTGGCGTGCACATACGGGATCACTCACTATGAAACATGTCCTGAATGTTTAGTTGCTGCAATAATGATGTGTGATGGTAGCATGATTTATCATGCAACTGCTGTACAGCAATAAAATTTCAAGTTTGTGTTTGACGTCTAGCGTAACATGTTTCCTTAAGAAGGCATTGTATAAACTGAACTCTAAAGAAAGCCACAAATTCATTAATACAAGCAATAATAGTATACAATAAAATTGTTGACACATTGTTGCGCATCATTTCCACTTATAACATTATGCGAGATACAAGAGGCTAGGCCACTGAGGGCTAGATTAGCAAGAGTTTAGTAGCTCTTAAAATGTATTCCTCTTTCAGTCAAATGTTGCAGATGTTATACATTTGGTGGTGGTGATAAAAAAAAAGGAAAAATAAAAAAGGCATGTTTTGATATATGGTGGTGGTAGTTAAAATGATTTATATTGGTTTGGTGAGGTTGTTTTCTGTATGACGTGTTCAATTTCCTAGAACACTTATTGATGGAACCAAATGAACCAAACAAAAACAAAACTGCCTCACTATGACCTGAAAATTGTAGTGCAGAGTACAATACGTACCAGAAGAATAGTAGGATCTAATAATGTAGAATGATAGAGACTTAATTCTAAGCCCAGTTTTGATCACTTGACAGTAGATGAAAATTCTTACAGTTAGTTTAATTAGAATTCTGCAACAGCACGCATGACATCAAATTGTTAAATGAAATTAGAGAGATGTTTCTGAAAGAAACATTCCCTTCATTCCCCCAACCTAACTAGTTGTGATCTTTATTTTTGCAGCTGTTTGAAAGACTGTATTGTTCTAATCCTTATAGACTACAGGAACTTAGTTATAAAATTGTGCAAGAAATCACAAGAATTCCTGTTGCTGAACTTCAACAACATTTTTATATGATATGTTGCCTGTTTGAGATCAGTTCAACACTTACATCATCTACTATAACAAAGATTTTAGTACACCTCTGCCTACGTCTTTCTCTAGAGAGTTTCAGTTCTCTTGCACATTAAAGAGTCTGTGAATGGATTAGCTAAGGTTATATTATATAATGATTCCTACATTTGTTTAAATTAGTATACTGCAATATATCGAGATTCAACTGTATTGGAACACCACAGTGAAGCGAAAAATTACATCATCATCATCATCATCATCAGCTGTTGTCGACCATGTTTTCGATGTTAGGAAGATCCTAACAAAACACATTCTAGGTAAATACTTGCATAAATGGAGCATTGAGTATTAGTTCGACTCAAAATTATATTAATTTTGTGCTTCAATGTATCATAGTCCATACACATTGGAAATGTATTTCTATGTTTTTTTCCTCTCTCTCTAAAGGTTTGAGTTCTTTTTATTTGATTGAATCATTTGTTAGAAACAGTTCACTTTCTTGATTTTAATTGCTGAGATTTTTAAGAGGATTGTTTCCTGTCACTTAGATTAAATATTAAATAATCAAAAGTTTGTTCAGTCAAATATGTAGCAATGTAATGTCCCATTAGCAGTTATATTGATCTCATATTGATGTACATATAATTGAACAGTGGTGTTAAATCAGATGATCATATTCATTTAGAAGAATAACATAAACCTACACAGAATGAAAATAATTTATGAATGCAAAATTATTGCAGAGAACTCGCAAATGAAGGTGTTGGCTTATTTCTCATTTTTATTATACTGTCTTTTTTCTAAACAGCTACATTCAATTAGATACCTGACACATGTATTGCTGATCTCTGGATTTTACTCAGCTTCATAACAGGAACATCAGTTTAATTTTTGTTTCACGGGGGAGGGGGGGGCAGTGGGAGTTTTCTGAACAGTTTTCCAAATTTTTATGTGAATTTGTAACTACGAGGGCTGTTCAATAAAAAATGACCATAATTTTTGTATGGTCATAATTTTTTACACTAAAATTCAATCTTATTATATTTTGTTAGCTTAATATGAAACAAACACGCCATAGTAGTTTCATTGCTGGTACTCCTGGTTCCCGTCTGTGACAACCAAGCAATTTCAGACATGTTCAGTATCGCCTACCGCTGCAATGGAGGTAACATGCAGTTAAAGTTGATGTTAGAGGAAGACCCAGAGTTTCTTTCAAACGTAAAAACTGCTGATGAAACTTGGCTACATTATTTTGATCCTGAGAGAAAACAGCAAAGCTCAGTGTGGAAATCTTCTTCATCACTAACCCCCAAAAGAGCAAAAGTAGTTGCTTCTGCTGGGAAAGTTATGGTCATCTCATTCTTTGATATTCATGGAATGGTTTATCAGCATGTTGTACCTGCACACACATCATTAACTAGACAATACTATATGGATGTTCTGAAAACATTGCAAGTCCACATCAGGCACAAAAGACCACATTTCCATGAAGCAGGCTGGATGCTGCACCACGATAATGTGCGGCCGCATATTGCCAATGTTGCTGAATATCTTGCAAAAATCAACGTGAAGTGCATCCCTCACCCTCCCTATAGTCCGGATTTAGCCCCATGTGACTTTTTTCTATTCTCTAGCTTGAAGAAACGCCTTCGTGGGAGACATTATCCGTCATCAAAAGCAGTGGTTTAGGCTGCGGAGGCAATTTTGAAGGATCTCTCAAAAAATGGTTTCCAGCATGTCTTTGAAGACTGGCAGAAATGCTGGGACAAGTGCATTGCATTCAGGGGAGACTATTTTGAGAAGGACCATCAAAATTATGAGGATGATTAAAGGTACATTGTCAAAAAAAATTGTGATCATTCTTTATTGAACAGCCCTCATATATATTTAGCCTTAAAAAGTTATTTCTTAAATGGAATATTTGTATTAAAAATACAGTTGTAATTTTTTCTTTGGTGAAGCAATAATAACCACTACTTAATTGTTACTGGGGGAGAGATAATTTATTCCCCTGCTCTCATGAATGATGCACCTGCTTTCTAAACTATAATTGGCATTTGTGCAAGCTGAGGCTTTCATGGCTTGTGTCTTGAAAATCAAACATATTTTCCAGGAATTAAAAAATATATGAGTTGACTGAGACACTCTGTATTTCGCATATCTCAATTTTCTTTCAGCGTGTTTCGCGTCCACTTGTAAGCATTATCAAAAAGTTGACTGGCTGGAACTTTGGTGCTTAAACTGATGATGGATCTCTGGAAACAAGATATCTGGCAGCAATTCAATGAGGCTGAGTAAAGCATTTTCATATAATGCAATGTTGAAATTCATTAAATGTACACTCCTGGAAATGGAAATAAGAACACATTGACGCCGTTGTGTCAGACCCACCATAATTGCTCCGGACACTGCGAGAGGGCTGTACAAGCAATGATCACACGCACGGCACAGCGGACACACCAGCAACCGCGGTGTTGGCCGTCGAATGGTGCTAGCTGCGCAGCGTTTGGGCACCACCACCGCCAGTGTCAGCCACTTTGCCGTGGCATACGGAGCTCCATCGCAGTCTTTAAGCCTGGTAGCATGCCGCGGCACCGTGGACGTGAACCGTATGTGCATTTCACGGACTTTGAGCGAGGGCGTATAGTGGGCATGCGGGAGGCCGGGTGGACGTACCGCCGAATTGCTCAACACGTGGGGCGTGAGGTCTCCACAGTACATCGATGTTGTCGCCAGTGGTCGGCGGAAGGTGCACGTGCCCGTCGACCTGGGACCGGACCGCAGCGACGCACGGATGCACGCCAAGACCATTGGATCCTACGCAGTGCCGTAGGGAACAGCATCGACACTTCCCAGCAAATTAGGGACACTGTTGCTCCTGGGGTATCGGCGAGGACCATTCGCAACCGTCTCCATGAAAAAGGGCTACGGTCCCGCGCACCGTTAGGCCGTCTTCCACTCACGCCCCAACATCGTGCAGCCCGCCTCCAGTAGTGTCGCGACAGGCGTGAATGGAGGGACAAATGGAGGCGTGTCGTCTTCAGCGATGGGGGTCGCTTCTGCCTTGATGCCAATAATGGTCGTATGCCTGTTTGGCGCCGTGCAGGTGAGCGCCACAATCAGGACTGCATACGACGGATGCACACAGGGCCAACACCCGGCATCATGGTGTAAGGAGCGATCTGCTACACTGGCCGTACACCTCTGGTGATCGTTGAGGGGACACTGAATAGTGCACGGTACATCCAAATCGTCATCGAACCCATCGTTCTACCATTCCTAGACCGGCAAGGGAACTTGCTGTTCCAACAGGACAATGCACGTCCGCATGATTCCCGTGCCACCCAACGTGCTCTAGAAGGTGTAAGTCAACTACCCTGGCCAGCAAGATCTCCGGATCTGTCCCCTATTGAGCATGTTTGGGACTGGATGAAACGGCGTCTCACGCGGTCTGCACGTCCAGCACGAACGCTGGTCCAACTGAGGTGCCAGCTGGAAATGGCATGGCAAGCCGTTCCACAGGACTACATCCAGCACCTCTACGATCGTCTCCATGGGATAATAGCAGCCTGCATTGCTGCGACAGGTGGATATACACGGTACTAGTGCCGACATTGTGCATGCTCTGTTGCCTGTGTCTATGTGCCTATGGCTCTGTCAGAGTGATCATGTGATGTATCTGACCCCAGGAATGTGCCAATAAAGTTTCCCCTTCCTGGGACAATGAATTCACGGTGTTCTAATTTAAATTTCCAGGAGTGTATTTCAAATTTCTTCATATAAATTTCTCCCAGATGTTTAATTCGTGATTCATGGGAACTGATAGTTGGGTTGTCTGCTCTGTGTTGTGGTGATGATCCCAGAAATGTGCTGCTAAAGTGGATTTACTGTTTCTTTTTGCTTGACGTTCTTAAAGTGTTCTTTTAATCTGGATCCAATGTTATGTTTCGTCTTATATCTTACTGCAGTCCAAGCAATTAATTCTCTAAATACCAGACTTCTTTTCCTGATAAGTTTTGTCTATTTTTGAGTTTATGATGAGGTTTCTGATATTGAATTTGTTTACTGGTGTCAGGGTGATGTTAAATTGTAAATGCATTAGAAATCTTTTGAAATTTTCGAATGCCTGTGGGTGTTATGTGAACTTCTTGTGTGTTTTATTTTTCTGAGGGAGGGGTTCCCCAAAAGCTGTTAAGGTGGTACTGTTTTTGTTTACTTAACCTTTTTATTTTCTTGTCTGCCAACTTAAGATTTTCAGTGAACTTAACATCACCCTGGCACCAGTTAACAAATTCAATATCGGAAACCTTATCATAAACCCAAAAATAGACAAAATTACAGCAAGAATAGAATGAACAGAGGGATAGTGATCAAACATTTTAGGTGAATATTCTAATTAATATAATTTTGAGTCGAACTAATACTCAATGCTCCACTTCTTGCTAGTATTTACCTAGAACGTGTTTCATTAGGATCTTCCTAACATCATCAGCTGTTGTCGACTAATGGACGTCGGTTCGGTGAACTCCTTGGAGGTGATAGGTGCATCTCTGTTGTGGTATCTTGATGAACTTGAAATTTGGGTTTTCTTCAAAGTTAGTGTCAAAATTAAACAATTTTCTTTCATATTTCTTTATGAAGATTTTTTCCCATGTGGTTAATGCAGCTGGATCTTGGACACTTTTTAATAAGTGAATTTCTCGTTCTATATCATGATTCTCCTTCCAAAAATGGTACACTACCGCCGATTTATCTATTTCTTTGTTCCTGATGTTCCTAAAATGCTCTTTAAACCTGATGTTCAAGTTCCTTTTTGTTTTTCCAATATAAAAGTGGTCACAGCCCTTGCAATTTATCCGGTACACACCTGATTATTTTTCTGTGGGTATCTCGGGTAAATCGGTGGTAGTGTACCATTTTTGGAAGGAGAATCATGATATAGAATGAGAAATTCACTTATTAAAAAGTGTCCAAGGTCCAGCTGCATTAACCACATGGGAAAAAATCTTCATAAAGAAATATGAAAGAAAATTGTTTTAATTTCAACACTACCTTTGAAGAAAACCCAAATTTCAAGTTCATCAAGATACCGACAGAGATGCACCTATCACCTCTGAGGAATTCACTGAACCGACGTCCAATAGTCGACAACAGCTGATGATGTTAGGAAAATCCTAACGAAACGCGTTCTGGGTAAATACTATCAATAAGTGGAGCATAGAGTATTAGTTCGACTCAAAATTATATTAATTTTGTGCTTCATTGTATCATAGTCCTTACACAATGGAATATTCTAATGTTGAAAATAATTTTTATGATGATTATTTACATTGTATATCAGAAAAAGAATACAAATGTACTAAGTTCTTGGAAGTGCGAAAATACTCCAAAGAAAATTACTAAAAATGGGCTACAGAATATACGATTTCATATAAAAGGTGATGTTAAGTAAATTATGTTTATGACACTTGAAACCTTTTCATAGATGTCAATATTCTTCACTATCAGATTTATTCATCCTTTTGATCATAGTACATGATATAGGACACGTCAAGTACTTATAACTAAAAATTATACAGTAAACATTTACACAACACAAGTTTAGAAATGAAAATTCAGAAACTGTATGTACAATATAACAATTTATTTGTAGTTGATATTCAAAAAAAAAAAAATTCACTTATACTATAAAAACAATGTTCTAAGAGGAACTTTTTCACACAGTTAAGGAAGTGCAGATATTGTCAACCTAGTATAATAAATTACACACCCAGAAGGGGTTCATGGAAAAGTATTTAAAAACTCTTCAACTGAGTAAAAACAATGTTGCAATACCAGATGTTTCACCTTGTGCTTAAATGCAGTTTCCACTAACCAATATGTATATCAGATTTCAAGGCAAATTTTAGAGATCCAGAGATGCTGAACTCACAGGTGTAATAGAAATAATCCAACAAATGAACATTTCACTATTAATAGTGCTTTTGATTTTAATATTTAAGAAATAAAGGGATTTATTGAACTTGTGAATCTGTCGGTGTATACAAAGGTAATCATTTGAACCTGGAAGAGTTGTGGGGAACAGATGGTGATGGTAATGAAACCTTTAGATTAGTAAAGTGATTAAGAAGATTTAGGTTTTTGTTGCAATACCTCAAATTTAATAACAGTACAATAAGACACACAGGAAAAGAGAAAGACAAATTGGAACAATAAGAGATGTTTTTCAGCAATATGAATTCAATTATCAGAAGCATTTTTAAGGAGAGAATCTGACAATCAATGAAATGCTGGTTGGTTTCAGAAGAAAGTGCTCATTTTGGCAGTACAATCTGAAAAAAACAGCTTACTATGAAATAAAAATATTTTCATTAATGGATGCTGAAATCTACTACATTCACATTCTGGAGGTATATATGTAGGCTGCAGCCTCATGGGCCTTATTCATTGAGCATTAAACCCTCAGATGTAGTCTGACGGTTGGTGGCACCAGTCAAAAACATAGGTCAAAACAATCACATGATACTCAAAGTATAAAATTGAAAGAAGCATAGAGACAGTGAAGCACAACTTAGCACAAAAGTGAATCGAGAAGATATTGACACACTGCTTCACTCACAATGTTTTTTCACAGGACATGTTTTAAGAGCTTTTGCTCTTATCATCAGCTAGAACTCGACTCCAGCTGATGATAAGAGCAAAAGCTCCTGAAACATGTCCTGTGAAAAAACAGTGTGAGTGAAGCAGTGTGTCAATATCTTCTCGATTCACTTTTGTGCTAATCACATGATAATTGGTTGGTGATTTCAACCTGATGTGTGGCTTAAAGGGCTTAAGTTTTTCATGCTAGATACAATGAGGAAAAACAAACCTCAAATATCTCAACAACTTGTAAACAATATTAGAGCACCAAACAATTCCTAATTTGGTTTTTGAGAAGGGATTTTGTTAATAGTAGTAGTAGTAATTTATTTCCTTTTACATCAACAAATGGAAATACAAAATCAAGATTACAATTATAAAATCCATACTGAAATATGCCATATATTCCTAAATCCTGAAAATCCTATCATGTTATGTTGCCCACCATTGAATAGTAATTCAGTCCCCATACACCTAACCCTAGGTTTTTGTGTATTGGAGGCCCTCTGCTCCTTTTTACACTTTCTGCCATTTCACCTATCCTACTCTACATTTTTCTCTTAATTGTTCTTAGCCATCTCTCTTTAACTTTCCCTAAATAATTCCCTATATTTCTCCTGTTCTTTTCTCCTTTTACTGACAACATTTTTCTAATTACTAATTCTAATTACTTCACCCCCCAAACTGTCCCATTTACGTAGCCAAGCCTGCTCTCTCCATATCTTTGTTTGACTACAATTTAATATACAATGGAAATCTGCATTCTCTTCTCCACACAATGGACATTTATCTAGCTCCCTCTCTTGACCTATACCTTTCAAGTTTCTCACTCCTGTTCTCGCCCAAGCAAAACCTTCTCATCCTAACTTACTACATATATCTATATATCCTTCCCTCCCCCAGGTTGTTTTTATTTCTCTATATAATCTCAGTGAGCTTTTGTCACTTGTATTGGCAAAAATGTCTTGTCTGTCAATATCTTCTAATCTTAGCTTAACTTCTTTCCAGAAGCCTCTATACCCATACTCTGCATTTATCCAAGAATGACCCATACCTATCTGCTTCAACAAGTCATACATTTTATGTGCCCAAGACCCACCGGGGCTACTGTTTGCAGATGACCTAGTAGTTGGGTCCATATCAAATGGAGGTTGAGAAGAGCAACCGAGGCAGCCAATTCTTATTGCAATAAATGGGGTTTGAAAGTGAATGAAAACAAAACAAAGATTATGGTCTTCAAAAAAGGATACAGGTTGCGTAAGGATGAGAAATGGGAGGTTAATAGAAGAGAAATAGAGGTAGTAAGGAGAATTGATTATTTGGGTACAAGGTTGAGTTCAGATGGCAGCTGGAAAGAACAAAAAAAGACGTCTGTGGCAAAAGGTAAAATGGCCATGAGAGTGATAAGATCATGCTACAGTAAACTGCCAGATATAAATGTCAAATGGTTGGAGAGGATTTATACGGCAGTGGTAGAAAATAGAATGTTACATGGATCAGAGGTTTGGGGAATAGATGAGGCTTGGAGAGAGACTGATAGAGTGCATAGATCCTTTTGTAAATACATATTGGGATTACCAATAGCATCACCTAATGGGGCAGCACAATTAGAACTAGGCAGGCATTCTACTAAAATTAAAATCTTGTCAAGGGCAATGAAATATCTATACAGAATCACTAACTTGGAAGATGGCAGTATAATTAAAGAATATTTTCATATTCAAAAGAGAAGTAACTGGGGATTTTGTTATTATACTGTACAAAGAAAGGGAGAAATGTAATTTTGCTGTCTGGCCTTCTTGATAATGATAAAATAGATGAAGAATCAGGTGAGGTGAGAAAACCTGAGATTATCTCATTTTATAACAAGAACAAAAGGAGTCTGCCTGCGGTACCATATGTAGTAGAAGTGGGCGTTAAACACTACATGTTTAACAAAGGGAGTATGGATACTGTAGATTGGATGACTGGATGATATGATCTCTCGGGCTACTAAATGGCCCATGGTTATTTTTTTCACAATTTCAAATGCTGGCATAATAAATAGTCAAATTTTATTTACAGGAAATAAAAATAAAGTAAGCAGCAGGAGAAAATTCTTATGAGTATTGTCATCTAAGTTGGTTTCTGATCAGATACTCAGAAGAGATGTAAACAATACTGGCTTATCACTATCAATTTCAGCTGGTTTGAAAAAATATGCCTTTAAAACCAAAGTTTGTACTGAAACAGAAGCGTTTAAGAGAAGGTTGCCTTATGTAGTTTACACATATGAAAAAAGATGACTTATACAGTACATATGCCACGCTTGCAAGGCACACTTATGTCTTAGCATATGTCTACAGCAGCGCAAGATGATTCGATTATGAATCAGCGGAAGAACAAGATGATGTATGAAGCATATATATATATATATATATATATATATTATTCAAAAGTATTCCATTTTTACTGTAAAGGATTTAAATTATTGTAGCTGTTTAGTTACTGATTTGTATTATATTATGCCAATGCTGTAAAACCTATTCAAAAGTATTCCAGTATTTCTTTAAAAGATTTAGATTTTTGCTGCTTTTAGTTGTTGATTTGTACTTTTTAAAAGTTTAAGTAGCAACTTTTTTGTGTTATACTAATGCTGTAACTTACTTTTCTGTATAATATGCTTGTTCTTGTAAAGACGTTTTACATTCTTTTAGTTATTTACAAGTTACCCAGAGACACAACTTATGTTTCAGATTATTAGAATACATATTTTTAAAGCACTTTTCAAACAAAAAGATATCTGCAACAAAAATGGTAAATTTAAAGGTACCACAATCGGTGGATTAAAAAGATAAAATAGCATTACTCAGCTACATAAAGAAATAAAATAGGAATTAATATAGAGCCAATCAAATATCCACATTACATTTCTACTATAGGTATAGGTACCATTGGTTGATTGAGACTTTGAAGCCTTCATCAAATCATATAGACAGAAAAGTTTCATTCCCTTTAAAACACTTATTCAAAACATATATGTAGATAACTAATTTATAAATAAAATTTATATAGTATATGGAGAATAGGATATGTTTGGTCAAGGATTATCACACAGAGTTCCTAACATCCCTACCATAAGGATATGATATGATACAACTGATTCAAAAAATACTATACACATTTTGAAAATACAATTCTTTTATTCACTTTATTACAAAATATACTGCTGCAGTATGGAAAATAAACTGCTTACAAAGCATTTATAAAATGTAAACTTTATATAGTTTTATTCTTTAGCTGATTTCATATTGCTTCCTTTTTCCTGCAGCTCAACAATAATGTAATAGTTACATCTACTGGAATTTCTTCCAGATGTCAACACCTCTATATGTAAGTTTCATGTGAATACCTGCCTGCAGATATGATATATAACAATAATTTATGGAATGTTTTTTCTGATTAATTTCATTATTATATTTTTTATTGTGTAGTTCAATGTAAAAATAAGTTATAATTGACAAAAAGTAAAAGACAGGGAACTTTTGAACATTTTTATCTGCTTCCAATAGGGAATTTACCTTTTATTCATTAGAATATTATACACATTAGGGCATATTTTAAAGCTCTTAAAATTATGACTGTGTGTGTGTGTGTGTGCGCGTGTGCGCGTGTGCGTGTGTGCGCGTGTGCGCGTGCGCGTGCGCGTGTGCGTGCGCGTGCGCGTGTGCGTGCGCGTGTGCGTGTGCGTGTGCGTGTGTGTGTGTGTGTGTATAATGTTATTTTACATACTAAAGCTAGTATAAAACTTACATAAACATGACTCAAGAGGAAGTTTAAATCTATCAAAAATTAGCCACAATGCTACCTGTTCAAACATTTCTTTATCTATAATGGTATAAAATTGAATTGTATAAGAAGTTGCCTCTTCATATAAAACACATAGACAAAATAAATTCTTTCAAAATCAAATTACACAAATTCTTAGTTGGAGAATGTTTTTATACTATGCAAGAGTTTTTGGTCAGTTTTCTCTTCTGCAATAAGGTATATTTTTGGTTTCTTTTCTTGGAACTGTTGAAAACAGTGTTGTTATGATAAATTAACTTTAAAGAGAGTCGATTAAAGACACTAGACAACACTTACTTTTAAATTTTTCCGGAACATGTTTCTGAGGCTTTGCCTCTATCCTCGGCCGGCTCTCGACTGGTTCTCGTTGGTGTAGCTGACGATATTTTGTCACAGGTCTCCTCTGGTGGCGGTTCAAGGAACTTGCTGAACAAATCTTTCTGGGGGATGTCGAAATTGAATACTTTGTTCCTATTTTTTGAAATGAAGATTTGTTCCCATGTGGATAGTTCTTGTTTTCCTGATATATGTTTTAGTAGTTTTGGTTCTGGATTTATGTTGTGTTTTTTTTCCCAAAAACGTGTGGCAACTGCTGATTTTTCTAATTGTTTATATTTTATGTTTCTAAAGTGTTCCTTTGCTCTTGTTTCTAAATTTCTTTTCGTTTTTCCAATATAAATTTGACTACAGTCATTGCATTCAATTTGATATATACCAGATTTTTTGTTAGATGGAATGGCATCTTTGATGTTTGAGCAAATTAGGTTTTTTAAGGAGAAATAGTTGACTGGTGCTAGTTGAATATTTTGTTTTTTGAAGACTTTTTTGAATTTATCATAGGCCCATGGATGGTAAGTGAATTTTTTGAAAATCATATTAGTTTCTGTAGCTGAGAGAGTTGTGGTTTCCTTTAGTAGCTTCTTCTTTTTTGCTAAGCTCACTTTTTTGTCCACCAATGATATGGGAAAGTTATTTTTTTGTGCTATTTCAATTATTTTGCTGTATTCTGTTTTGTATTCTTCTGCTGTGAGAGGGATGTTTACCAGTCTGTATGCTAAACTATTTAAGATTGCCTGTTTGTGGGATCTTGGGTTGTAGCCATTAGCTTTTATGTAGTTGTCTGTCTGTGTTGGTTTTCTGTAAATGCCAAAGTTTACTCTGTTTTTATTCCTCATTATTTTTAGATCCAAAAATGGTAAATGCTCATCTTTTTCTATTTCTACGGTGAATTTGATGCTTTTTTCTTGGATATTTAAAAGTTTTAGTGCATCACTGATGTGTTTTTTTGGTACTATTGCAAAGATGTCATCTACATATCGTTGCCAGAGTTTGAACATCCAAGGGAAACCTTTGTTGATCCTTAGCACCAGTCAACCATTTCTCCTTAAAAAACTTAATTTGCTCAAACATCAAAGATGCCATTCCATCTAACAAAAAATCTGGTATATATCAAATTGAATGCAATGACTGTAGTCAAATTTATATTGGAAAAACGAAAAGAAATTTAGAAACAAGAGCAAAGGAACACTTTAGAAACATAAAATATAAACAATTAGAAAAATCAGCAGTTGCCACACGTTTTTGGGAAAAAAAACACAACATAAATCCAGAACCAAAACTACTAAAACATACATCAGGAAAACAAGAACTATCCACATGGGAACAAATCTTCATTTCAAAAAATAGGAACAAAGTATTCAATTTCGACATCCCCCAGAAAGATTTGTTCAGCAAGTTCCTTGAACCGCCACCAGAGGAGACCTGTGACAAAATATCATCAGCTACACCAACGAGAACCAGTCGAGAGCCGGCCGATGATAGAGGCAAAGCCTCAGAAACATGTTCCGGAAAAATTTAAAAGTAAGTGTTGTCTAGTGTCTTTAATCGACTCTCTTTAAACTTAATATTTTTGGTTCTTTTATATATTTTTGTTTTCTGAAATTATTTTGTTATCTATTTGTTATATATTTTTTGTTGTTGTATATTTTGTATCTGTTACTATGTTAAAGTTATTCTGTAAATATTGTGCTTGATGTGTCCATTATCTTGTACAAGATACAAATCTTGTACAATCTGAATCTTAGGAAGCCAATCAGAGCACTGCTCACATATTAAATCTTTGCTAATTGGAAATAAACTGAAATATATGTTAAACAGCTGTAGCTGTGTGTTTGTAGTTAAAATTATACAGGAATGTATTCCATTTAGATCAAATTTCAATTAAAGTGAGTCATCGTGTTTGTCAAGCTAATTCCTTGTCTAAACAAAATCAACAAAAAATTTGGAGGCAGTATCTGCAGAAAATACTATAATTTCATAACTATTTAATTCATCAAGCAATGATAAAGGAATCAAGACAGCTATCTTACAATACTTAATTTTCCAGGAGAATAAACACAAAGTATCATTTTACAAAATATATTTTAATTCATACAAGTACTATCATTTTGTTAACATTTTAGCTTCCTCAATGTTTTGTGAATTGCCTAATTAGAAAAAATACTTTAGATAGATAATAAATTAATGAAAATATGTATTTTATCAAGGGTTCAAGTTACAATAATGCTCAAGTACAGAGAATGAAATAACATTCTTTTTAAGTAAAGTAGACATACTTTATGATTTATTGAGTCATATTTCATTAAAACAACTTCACTCACATCAAAAAAATTAATAAAATATGGAAAAATAAACATTTTATTATGAAATTAGGTTCTTTTAATAGTTATGTGGTGTCAAAATTAATTGAAAAAACTATGTATAGTTGTTTTTTTTTTTTTTTTTTTGACACTTCGTACTTACATTTTTATATTATTGAGGGACTAGTCTCAGAAAAAATTGCTTCCATTTTCAACCTCTATCCAACTATATCCTCAATAATATAAAAATTTAAATGACGGGAGTGTCAAAAAGAATGACTACAAATAGTTTTTAAAATAATTACTTAAGTTTATTCTGAAAAGATACTAAGACACAATTTAACAAATTGATAAATTATTTTTGTATCACACAGGCCCACAAGCATACCACCTTCATATCAATTTTAATTGAAGTATAATGTAAATGACCAAGTACATAGATTCCAAGTAATTTATTTCAGTGAATAAATTACTTGCCTATTCAGTGATGGAATTATCATCATCATCATCATCATCATCATCATCATCATCATCATCATCATCATCATCATCATCATCATCATCATCATCATCATCATCATCACACCTGTTGTGCTTTGGATGTATTTTCATGATAGAGCCCTCACACTATTTTTTAGGACTACTTTCTTGCAAAATGGGCTAAGGTATGAAAATCTGCTATGGCACATCTTAAACAGTTAATAGGTTAAATAATGAAGTAAATACTATAGATGTGCGACTCATGAAACATTGAAGAGGGATTGCCCTCTACTCATAAAAAAGAACTGGATTGATACCACAAAAATATCTACTTTTATGAACGAGTATATGTGATACATATGTACAGTTTGCCACTGCAAAGAAAGTCACAGGGGAATGAGGTGCAAGGGGGGTTAGACACTGTTCCGATACCCTGCCTGTTGTCGTTTATGACACTTGGTCACTTCTGTTACAGCCCATTCAAAAACATTCTGATGCCTTCTACTTTTGTGAATACGTCTTCTTGGTTTTAGTGTACTGAGTGAATAGGGAACATGTTTTTTTTTTTTTTTTAATGGTTCTACTCCTTGTTTGGCATGTGTTCTCTGTCACACACATTCAATGACCTTGTAACACTGTGTAAGAGTGGCACATTCCTATCAGGGACTTTCTTTGTGTTGGCGAACAGTAATATAAAATTAAAACTAAATGTATGTACTGCAGTTTATGACTGTAGAAAATTTGTGAAGTTAAAACTGTTATCTTCTTTTCCATATAATCCTAGTTTTCTATTACCCAACTTGAATTATTTTGACACTACTCTAATTGTTAAAAGAATATCCATTAAGGTCTTAAATAATAAAGATTACTTTTATTTATTATTGCATTTGTAGCTTTTTATTACTTCAAAAGAAGTTCATAATGTAATGAATGTGCACTGCATAAGAGTTAAGAAGTCTAGAAGTTTAGATTTGCAATGGCAAATTCAATAGCAGATTCATATCTCCCATGTAAACTCATGTAAGATTCATACATTTGCCAAAATGGTCAATACAATTCTCAGCTCTTCCATTATTGATCCTTCAAACAATTGAAAAAGTATTCTCATTATATTACAAGTTCCATCTGCAATGGCCTAATATAATGTGTTTTCTGTTTCAAAATGTAGTCTGTTCAACAACATTGAATTAATGTATGCCTTAGAATAACTGTATATCGCAATACTATACTTATTTAACCAAGTTTTGTTATGAAAAAATGAGAGGAAATTTTAACTATATTTCAGCAGTTAAACATAATATGAAAATTGGCTAAATTGGTTCTTAGAAAGTAATAATATATTAACAACTGCTCAAAGAGGATTCAGACAACACTTATCTACTAAAGAAAATACAATTCAACTATTCCAAGATGTCAAAGAATCTTTCAACAAAAGTCAAGATATGCTATCAGTTTTCATTGATTTTGAAAAAGCATACGATTCAGTATGGAGGCATAAACTTCTTGAGAAACTTTCAAAACTAGGCATTCAAGATAACATGTTAAATTGGATCACTCAGTTTCTCTCTCAACGTTTCTGTGCTACAAAATACAATGACAGTACATCCAAATTCCGACAAATAAAAATGGGCCTACCACAAGGTGCAGTACTGAGTACAACCTTGTTCAACAATGATCTTCAATGATCTTCCGGCGGCTGTATCAAACACAGAAATAAAGACAGCTCTTTTTGCAGATGACATGATGATGTGGACATCTTCCCCACAAATAGAGAAATCCAAAACTTCAATGGAAAAGGCTCTGACACTATTGGAAAAGTGGACTGACAACAATTTGATGAAAATAAATACTGATAAAACAACATTCCAAACATTTAGCTTAAAAAAGAAAATCCATAAACTAAATCTGCAGTTCAAGAAAACAAACCTGAAACAAACATATGAAACAAAATATTTAGGAACAATTTTTGATTCAAAATTATCTTGGAGACATCATACTGAAGCAGTAGTAAGCAAATAATCAAAAAAATTTTCAATTTTGAAAAGATTAGCTGGAGTCAAGTGGGGCAGTAATTGGGAGACACTGAACACTACATACAAAACATTCATCAAGCCAATACTTCTTTATAATGCAGAGATAATAATTACAGCAAACACTTCTAACATAAATCACCTAAAAGTATGCCAAAATCAGGCCCTGCGACTAATAACCGGTGCAGCAAAATCAACTCCAATCACGGCAATGCAAGCCTTAACTCAGAACTATCCAATACATCTAACTTTAGAGGAGCAGGCACTAATACAACATGAAAAAATGTTGCGGTTAAAAACAACAAAATGGGAGAAAAGATTACTACAACCAATCAAGATGAAAACACAAATAAGTTTCCTACACAAAGTTATGGAATTAAAAACAGATCTGAATCTTCCTAATTCCAAAGAAAACATTTTAATCATAGAAAACTCACTGACTTTTGAACCAATTAATATTCAGTTAGATTTAGAACAAATAGTTACAAAATCTGAAACTTCCAAACCTGTACTAAAAGCACTAGCATTAGAAACTGTGAACAATAGATACCCACTTGAAGAATGGTTACATATCTACACAGATGGATCTAACTTGGACAACAACTCAGGAGCAGGAATTAAGTGTGCACTGTTCTCATTCTATCAACCAGCAGGATACCACACAACAGATTTTGATGCAGAAGTAACGGCTATTCATATTTCACTCCAACACCTTCTATACGTCATACTTTCTGATTCTAAAGCAGCATTATGTGCAATAAGTTCATATAAAATGAGGTCAATCCAAATTAAAGAATGTCACAAAATGATCCAACAACTTCAAAAACTACAGAAAAAAATTATATTACAGTGGATACCTGCACACTGTGGAATTGCTGGAAATGAATCAGCTGATTTTATAGCCAAAAAATGTGCAAATTTAATTCAGAACAAAAGTAAAAACTTACCCTGTACATCCATAAAAAGATCAATCAAAAACAAATATAAAAACAAACAAAACCAATCAATATCTAACAAATCCAAAGATAAAAAAATGGAACATTTTAATTAAAAATCCAGAAATTATTCCAGAAATCCCACGTAAAGCTGCAGTAGCAAATTTTAGATTACTTACGGAACATGATTATTTGGCCAAACACTTACACAGAAAAGGAATTAATACAAGTCCAAATTGCCCTCTGTGCAACAAAGAAGAGGAAATGACTGAAGAACATCTTTTAACCTGTAAAGCCCTACCTGCCACACCCACTACACAGAAATATTGGAGAGCAAGATAGCTGATGGCTTCATTGCCAAAGCCTAGCATTTGAAAACAACAACAAATATTATGAAAAATCTATGACATTTTATCTTTTGGCAAAAACATTGTATACTATATCTCAAATGTTCATTTGGCTAGAAGGGATTATCAGCTTCATTAATTTATTTCGTCATTTTAGTAAACAGAGGCCTATTTTTTCACAACCCTTTCAAATTAAAACTCATAAAAGAAAAGTGTCTGTTGTAGGTATTTGAAATTCAATTGAGGGTCTACTGCTGAAAGAATATTTATTTGTAGATTATTTCAATATTGGTTGTAATTTATACAAAATTAAGGGTAATGTATATTTTTAGGCAAACCATTTTACATATGAAGTTGAAATGTTACATATAATGACTTGAGGAATAAAAAAAAAAATCATTTCAAATGCACTTGATATTGGCACAAAATTAATGGTGCTTTGTATGAGGAGCATCCTAAACAGATATGTTTACATGGGAACTATTGCACAGTGTTTTAAATGTTTGAGTTTTAAGAAAATATGTCAATTCACTTTACAGTATAAAATGAACTACTTAAGAAAACTGCCTGAGCAAGTCCAGAGCTATCACCTAGGCTCTCTCTACCCTCTGCATCTACAGATTTGTTTATTGTAATCAAATAATAAGAACAAGTATCGTTTTTAGTATAGTCTTTTGATTGAGCTTGATTACTCTCTTTATGATAAAAGTGTATTTAGTGAAAAAATAAACAGTTCAACTTTTGACCAATGTGCCAAGTAGAGGTCAACCTCTCATAATTGCTTTAGTTAAATGGGAATTACGTTTGTCTTTCAACAAAAGTTATATTACTCCAATCTGTTAACCATTTATACTAAGCTAAAATTCAGCTACAGTTTCTGCAGTCAAGACTAAAAGAATTAAAATAGGCACATATACATTACAAATGAATCAATTATGCATTGGAGTGAAAAATGTAAATGAAGTGAATATATTTACAAACAATGGCCATGTATTTATGAAAGAATGACAATAATAATACTAATTACACAAAATATATCAGGTAACATGATTAGAAGAATTATTCTCCAGATGAGCCTAATACACAGACTGTATATAACAATGTCCCAGCTATTAAGACTTCCACTGATCAGGAGATTTTCAGACGTTAATGCACTTCCATGTCCATCAATCCAATGATAGATTCTGGGATGTGTAAATGTGCTAATGAGTTGTACTGTTACTGACAAAAAGGTGCTCATTAAACTCATTAAGGTCATAGACATATGAGCCATAAGTCAAGAACATCATGCAAAGAATAATAAGGCACAGGATGTTCATGCCAATTCCTGCTTTCATCTGTGAACATAAAATGGTTTGATTAGAAAATAGATAATCAGTAACAAAATATTATTAATATTTAATTTCATAAGTACTCAAACTGTCTGTAATGTTGCTTACCATATCTGTAGTTTTCATATTAGAAGCTGCAAGTACAATAGCATTAGGAGGAGTTGCCACTGGTAGCATGAATGCATAAGAGCAGCACATTGTGGCAGGTATCATAAAGTATAAGGGATGAATTTTCATTGCTACAGCCTAAAACAAATATTGAAAAACAACTGCAGGTTTAAATTCAATAAAACTTGCACATTCTGAAGCAAATAAATAATGAAAAATGGATCAACATTTACACTCATAAGCTCAACAAAATGCTGTATCAACAAGCATTTTGTTCTGCAATGGAAAATTCTGCATAGGAAACAGGTCTAAGCTTGAGTTTAAGAACCAGCCATCAAATTCACTTTAGAAAAAAAAAAAAATAGATGGCTCCTCACCCTTTTTGGAACAAAACTCACCATGAGTTCAGAATTTACAAAAAAAATCAGATGTGTTGCACTCACTTCACATTCTATACTCACTCTTGTACAAATTATTCTTCCATCTACTTCATGTTAATCAAGATAAACATTTTCAGATATTGTTTTATAGCAAATTTCCTTGTAGGTATAACAGGATTAAGGGAATACATTAACCAATACCCATCTTTTAAGGGCAAGTCACACTGTAATAGCTTTGAAATTCTGTATTCAATTTTCTTTGCAATAACCAAGAAAGAGAAATGATTAACTCCACAAAAAAAACTATATTTGACATAAATTATGTGTCTAACAAGATCTACATTTTTGTGTAGTGAGATTTTTATCTTTCTTTTATGGTTTACCAGTTATTCAGAAGTCATTCAAATGAGGAAGACTTCATGCTGCTTCCATAACATTCAAGATGTAGGTACATTTCATTTTTCATGATGTTCTCTTAAATATGTGATATTTTAATTGAAATTCTTTGAATTTTTTGAAAAATGTTCCAAGAAAAATATAGTTTTCCTTCAATTAGAGTTATGCTATTCATAGACTGATGGAAACCACACAGACTTTTTTCTACAAAAAATTTTTCTTGGATTCAGGGAGTCTCAAAACATGAAATCTCCGTATCCAATTTTTGGATGGAATGCAATAGTTTCTTGCTTACTGCAAGTACACAGTATAGACAGTAAAAAGCACATACTGACAACCACATCAAAGGCATAGTTTCAACCAAACACACAGCCCTATCACATCAACATCTAACTTACAGATTAATGAACGTGCCATTAAACAAGCAGGATTATGAGAAAGAATACAAATATGTATGTATGTACAAAAGTGAATCGAGAAGATATTGACACATTGCTTCACTCACACTGTTTATTCACAGGACATGTTTCAAGAGCTCTTGCTCCTATCATCAGCTGATACTCGATTAGTGTAAGTTGTAGTGGTTTCCTCTTTCTCCGTGTTGTCAATAGATGGCGTGATGTACTTGTCAAAGTTGTCCGGTGGTGGAGTTTCAAAATTCATGACTCTATGACGATTTTTGTTGATGAAGATTTTTTCCCATACGGATGTATGTATGTATTAAACACTGCTATACAAAATGGCTTAAAAACTGAGCTAGATGAGAACCAAATTAAAAGTTTCAAGAATCAGAAGATGCATCTTCAACCTCCTAAGTCGAGGTACTAATCAAACGTGTTCTAGGTAAACACTGGCAATATATTGAGCATGGAGTACTGGTTCAACTCAAAATTATATTAATTTTATGCTTCAATGTATCATAGTCCACACTCATTAAGAATAGGTTGCATTGTTCAGACCAAGCAGAGCTCTGTAAATCTACAGAACCCAACAGTTAAACATCAACTGATGATGAGAATGACTGCTCCAAAAGTATGTCTTTGTTTTATCTACTTATAAAGAAGTGTTTACAGTTGTTGCATGGAATTTTATATATGCTGTATTTTTTATTTGGAGGAATGGCATCCTTTGCTCTTGAATTCAAAATGTTTTTCAAAGAATATCTATCTAAAGACTGGTGTTAACTAAATGCTGTGTTTTTTTGAGAATTTTATATGTGGTGAAAGGTACTTGGGTAAATGTCAATATATTTAAGAAACTAGTAAAATAATGAACATAATGCAGTGGAGAAATTAAGTGTGAATCAAACAGCTGAACCACTTTTGTTGTTTGTTGGTGCAAGAGGCAAAAAGAAATGCAACCACTAGCTGATGTCACAAAACTGGAAGAAAGCTATATGAAGCCTTCTTGAATATTCAAATGACAGAATTTTAGAGCATTCCACTTCCAGAACCATATTCCACTCCTGGCAGGGTACAAAAGGAGATGCAAAACTTAACAGAGTTCGTTGAGCTGACACTGAACCCGGTTGAATGCAGTGCACTACATAGTTCAGAGCAAAGAAGTCATAAGTAGTGTATCGGTCAGCATGAGTGCAGTACATTCCAGCTTTGTAGTGATGAGTCTGCAGGCAGTATGTGTATGTAGAGGAGAGTTGACCAGTAAATATCAGAGTTGGTGTGTCAGAGTTGGCAAGCAAGGCAGTGTAAAAGGGAAAGTTGTGTGTACTTTAAATAAATTACAAGCAGTTCAAGTTGGTGCATGCATCAGAGACATAAAAGAACTTTAAAGAGACAAGTTTACACAGTATATTTGTGTAAAAGGAGAAGGTGACTTTAGTGACAAATAAAGGACTTGAGGTAAATTTCATCTTGCATTGTTTTTGTCACATTATAAAATAAGTCATAGTTAGCATCATTTACTTCTCCCAACACATTTGTCTCAAGTTGCTTATGAATTACTGTACTTACCATCTGGGCTAACACAGGCAAGACAATGTTTGCAACTGCTGTGTTGGAGGATACTTCGGTAAGAAATGTTGTGGCAGTTGCAACAATAATCAGAATGAAGAATGGTGGCAGTACTTCAAGGTGCACAAGCTCCTCACCGAGAAGTTTTGAAAGACCTGATTTATTGCTAGCTGCTGCCATTGCAAACCCTCCACCTGGAATGTGACAGAGTAATGACTTAAGATTTCTTTCTAATTTGATCAGAAGTAACACTTAACCCAATATACATTTTCTCAACCAAATGTGCAACACTATGTTCTCTGTTTATTTAAAAATATTACATAGACTACAAACTGCTTTAATTAGTAAACAAAACATCTAAAACTAGACTCCAATCCAGGTAGGAAGGTGGCCAGAAGTTATCGTTTGCACAGAGGAGACAGAGATATTGGGTAGGTGTTGCCATATCGTTGCAGTTCTTGAGGGTGGTCAAGCATTCTGACACTTTACTAAAAGTTCATTTAAGCACAGCAGCACATTCATATCATACAGCCTGCCTATGCAACTCCTGGCGTACTGTTGTATTATCCATTATGGTTCACACTAACACTATTTCACCACTTATTTCCCAGCAAACCAAAGCAAACTTCAGAGTGTAAACATAGTGACTCATAAATCAAACTCAAAAATCAATAATTTTTATTTGGAATACATTTACGTAGAAAATTAAAGAATGATGGATGATATAAATGTTTAGGTCCACATATTTCTGGCCTAATTTTTAAATCTTAGCATAAGAAATCAATCATATCACTTTTTGCCATAGCTCTCTTTATTTCAACACTTTTATCACATCTTTGAGTTAGCATTTGTATGCTCCAGCAAGAATAGTCTGAATATTTGCTTTCAGAATTTAAATGTTCTAAATTAACTTCCTTCTGTGACTGGGTCTACATCCATAGATAGGAGATCATGATGGGATTTTACAAAAGTGCTCAGTATGAAGTACACGGTTCATCCCTCTCCTTGTTGCATGAGACTCCAATGGTATCTCAGGGTGGGTATGTGGTTATGAATTAAAGCATTTTTTGCAACTTTTTGCAACTTTTTGAAAGTTGTAGGATGCTGCTGAATGGTATGAAGATATCTTGAATATCTTCTTTTCTTTTTCATTAGGAATGATTGTGTTAGATTCTTTTACTCTCTTTCTGTTTTTGGCTTTCTTTATCTTATCTTCTTTTCTTTTTCATTAGGAATGAGTGTGTTAGATTCTTTTACTCTCTTTCTGTTTTTGGCTTTCTTTATCTTATCTTTTTTCTTATGTATGGATTCTGCAATAAAACAGTACATAAGTAGATGAACACCGTCAGCGATAAGGCTAACCTCTACAATGAATGATGCAGGTAGTTAATTAGGAACAGAGGATTGACTTAGCTCCTGAAACATGTTTTCCATATGTGTGATTAAAGAGAGGAGAGCAGATGACAACAGACGCTAGTTGGAGAGAGGTTGAAAATGGAGGCAATGGCTTTCGAAACTAGTCCCTTGATAATATAAAAATGTAAGTGACGAACTGTCAATAAACCGACTACAAATAGTTTTTCTGGTGTTTTCCTTGTTAAATAAGCGATTTATTGTCAAAATTGATTCAATAATTAACTAAAGTGTGTGTAATCTTGTTTGTTTTATTGTGTTTCTTCTTAGTGCACTTACTCATCACCATCACATGTTAATGGACCACATTCTACCGATAGCAAATATGTGTGTTCATCCTACAGTTTGCAAAGAGACAGTTCCTGTTCAACTTTTTCCATCTACAGAGCCTCAATTGAATGCAACATAAAACAACCTACAAAGATTATTGGGAAAGTTTTTTCAGACTTTTATCCCCATATGTAGTAAGAACATTTGGTACAAGGAAGATTGGAAGGTGCCTATCTGCTGGGCTGATGCATCTAGCTAGCTGGTTCCTACAATAATTCTAATATAGTATATGCAATTCTAGCACGCACTGATAAAATATGTTGTGAGAGCAGTTATTTTGCAAGGTTATTGGAAAGTCAGTGCTCGGCAGACAAAATATTAAGATAAGGCCCGTATTTGGCCAGCATAAACATGTTAGGCACTATTGCCAGAGAACTAGAACTTTTTGTTTGTTTGGGTGTAGTGAATGTTATGGAAAGCTCCTATGGCTATATAAGCAAGTACTTTCATGAAACAAGTCTTGCAGTCTGGTATTGAACTAAGTTTTTTTTTTTAATTTATGGGCACTCTTTAAATGCTGTGGTTCTCAGTGTTCCATTCTATATAAAAGGAACCTTAATTTTGCTCATAGGGCCCTTCATTAGGCTTATGGTTGTTTTACATGCAATAAGTCTATGACATGGAACCAACAGCTTTTGAAGGAAACCATACTAAGGATTTTTATGCCTGAAAAAATGCATTGTCCTCTCCAGATTTGAACTAGTGTCCTCAGGAACCAAAAGCTAGCATGTTACCCTTGGACCAAGGAGGACGATTTGCAATCTGGTGAAGGGAGTCTTGTGGTGTTTGCAAGTAAGTAAGCAACTCTTGCAGATTCTTGCATATTCTAATCAGTATGTACATAAGTGGGTATGTAAGTTTGCAAGTATGATAAAAAGTACTGTTCTATGAGGTAGTTTGCCATGACTATGGTGAAATTCAGTGAGTACTGTTACTGCACGGGATTGGAGACTTCTTGTATTCGACTCCATAGCTACTACTCTGTTTCATATAACCTTGCCCCGCTGACATGTATCACTCCACGTCCAACTACCTTCCCCCTCGTCCTAATTGGCTAATGCTTTCGCGCCATAGGCCATAGGCGGTGCCTTTCCGTCACATTTAAACCTGCAGTAAACGTCATAATAATTGCCGGGAAGATAAATAAAATCATACAAATAAGGATATGAAGGTATGCAAAAATACAAGTTTATAATGAAATGAGCAAGTTGGAACTTAATGACGGAGCAATGTAACTGAAACAAGTTTATAATGAAAGCCTTCGGCCTTTTCCACTGGGATTTTTTAAACCAGCACACATACCTTTCAAAAATGCTTGTCTTTCAGTCTTAAAAGCCGTGTCACGCCATACCTTACTTTTCGTGTGTTCTTCATTCTCCCAAATCTCGTCAAGGTAGTATATTTTGCGACTTGTATCTCGGTACAATCTGACTGTCCTTAAATAACATCTTCGCCACACAGCAATATCGCCTCTGTTTTTAGCACATTTTTCTTGCCTCTTTTTTCATTCACAAACCCCAGCTGTATAAGCAATCTGCTGAAATTTGGTGAATCTGCATCCTCATTTACAGCAGATGAAATGTTATTTATGTTAGGGAGTTCGTTTCTAAAGAAAAAACTATACACATGATGACGCACAGCACTTTTCACGTATTTTCTCCGAGCATGCGCTTTTGTTTATTCCTGCTTTTGCCTGGAGTGGTAAGTTTTCTTGTTTTCTCAATTTCACATCGTGATGTTCCTACGGATCTAACACTCACACCTGTAACTTCAGAGCACAGCTGTTCGACTTCTCTCACTGACAAAGACGGATTCTTCTCTATGAGTGCATTAAACACATGCACCGCAATTCTTTTTTCGCCTGTTTGTAAGGATTTACCCTTGCGATGCTTCAGCGAAAAACTGGCGGTAGACTCTGCCATTATTCATAGAAGTACACGCACAATAAACGATCAATAAAATAATTTAGCTTTCAAACTAGGCACAACAACCTTCGAATGCCGATATATGACTAATCCAGTTCAAAACAAGGTCAGTGATAAAAGTCATATAAACAAATATGTACCGCTGAAGCATGTGCTATCGTATCATGTGCTTGAGAGCAAAGGAACCTCCTCTTTACTTCGTTTAAGAATTAACATGCATTTCAGATAAATCAACTGTGTTGTGTAATATATTTAATTAAAACAGTTACGAAAATATAAATTTGACAATTCTCTTCCAACACATATAGTTATATACAGATATATCACCATGTTAAATAACGAACTAATTTTTACCGCACAACAGTCTTTACCACAACAGCAGCCAATAAGAGGTGATTAGGTCACGTGAGCAGTAAGAGATACTGGGCAAGCTTACGTGATCCAGAATGGGCAAACTTTAATATGCCTGTGCCACTACGTCAAAGAGAAGGAAGTAAATAAAGTGACAATGAACAATAATGCTTACATTATTGAAGTCACAAAGTGAAATAAGTGAATTCTTGGTGCAAGTTGAACTAGATTACTGCCCGCCTCGGTAGCGTAGAGGGTAGCATGTCTGCCTCACGTTCAAGAGGTCCCGAGTTTGAATCTCAGTCAGGAAAAGTTACCTGGATAAGGTTTTTTTCTGGGTTTTTCCCTTATCCTGAAAGACGAATGTCGGGTAACTCTAAGCTCCATGGACCCTGGACTCATTTGAGCATCATTTCACCCCTTTCATTCATCGTCCGATATGACTTAACATTGGAGGACATAAATTACAAAAAAAAAAAAAAAAAGAACTAGATTACTGAGTAAAATGACAGTTTGGAAAAATTTAATGAAGTCATGCTGAGGAGTGGGAGTGGGATTTAAGCATCATGATGGAGAAAATGTTAACAATCATTAGCAGAAATGAAGAACATAAATTCCGGAATGGAGAAGTTAGAGACAAAAGTGGGTTCTGCATTGAGAAAATTGAAAGTGAAATTAAATGTGTGAATTTCAGGATGGGGAAAATAGGCTCCAGAATGGAGAAGATGGGTCCTATAATGAAGAATGTTAAGGAAGAAATGAAAACTAAAACAGAGAAAATGAAACCTCAATTAGATTTTACAATCACTCTACAAAATCTGAGATAACATCAGTACTGAAAGCCCTGAAAGATGAATTTGCAAGGGATTCAAAAGAAATTAAATTTGACACAGGAGATACAATTAACACAGTGGAAGAGCCCCTAGATAAGCAAAAAGAATGGGTAGATAAATTGCAGAGGAGAAGATGATACAGAATATCATGAGTATGCATCTGGACCAGCAGATGATGGAGAGAGCTGCACCCCAATGTTTGGTCAGGATTCGACCTGCAACCAGAGGGAGCAATGATGCCTTGAGGAAAGAGCAGCTGACAATTCAAGACATAGGGCCAGAAAAGAGGACAAGATGATAGAGAATGCCATGGGTGAGCAACTAGATCAGCAGATAATGGAGAGAGCTGTAGCTCAATGCTCAGTCATGGTTCAACCTGCAATCAGAGGATACAAGTAAGCCTCAAGGATGGAGCAACTGGTAATTCAAGATATAGGGCCAGGGAATAAAGAATCTGGCAAACGACCTGATGGGTGGTCATTGCTTTGAAGGGCTTGATCTAAAAGAGCTATTGACTGTAATACCTTGGTGGTCATAAATACTCTATGGCAGGAAAAAAAATAATTTGTTTGTTAATGATGTTGCCAGTTGCATGGCTGGTACACTGGAGTTTTGTTTTGCAGGAGTTCTAATACATGCCAGTAAATCTACTGATATGGGGCTGTTGCTTTTAAACACTTAAAAATTAATGTAATTTTGAGTCGAACTAATACTCAATGCTCCATTTATTGCTAGTATTTACCTAGAACTCGTTTTGTTAGGATCTTCCTAACATCATCAGCTGTTGTCGATTAATGGACGTTGGTTTGGTGAACTCAATGGAGGCGACAGGTGCGTCTCTGTTGGGTTTTCATCAAAGGTAGTGTCAAAATTAAACAATTTTCTTTCATATTGTTTTCTTAAAAATTGTCGGTCTGGGCCAGGTTTGAAGCAGAAACCTTGAGATTAGTTGGCCAGCACCTAATCAACTAAGCCACCCACACTGACACTCTATGGCAGACCTGACTTTAACTGTCTAATGTGATTTTCCACCTACCTGCAAGGGAACTTGTTATCCCCAAACATTTCTGCATTTTAAAGAACTTTTCTACAAATCTATAAAAGATAGAGAGGGCCTATTCATAAACTTTTACAGCACTCTCATCCAGATCTATTTCTGATTTAAACTCTTCCACCCAAATGCATGTAAACTTTGTTTTATCTTGGATCTCTTATCTATATAATCAAGTTTGCAGTGACACTAATCGTCAAATGTCTTTTAAGGTTTCTGAGGTAAGAAAGTAAGGAAATAAGAGGTTTATGAACTAAGATTTGTGTTCACACAGAAAATGAAGCTAGTCACAGTGAAGCACCAAATATTACACAAATAAAAATATTTGTAAAAGAATCTCCACTTAATTAACTTTAAAGAGAGTCGATTAAAGACACTAGACAACACTTACTTTTAATTTTTTTTTTTAAGTTAATTTATCTCTTTAAAGTTAATTTATCATAACAACACTGTTTTCAACACTTCCAAGAAAGGAATCTTCACTTAACTTAAGAAGTTGATGTTAATACTTCCTTCTTCTTTATAAAATCGATTTTAAAAGCATATCGCTTTCATCATCAGTTAATACCAAACTCTGTTGTTAAGGAAATCTCAGTTACCATGTTTTTTTCTTTTGTTATGTTACGTTTTCAGCATTACCAACATCTGAAGACGAAACATACCTGAAAACAGAATCAATTGCCGTTATGTCAAAATTCATTATGCAATGTTTATTTTTTAAAATAAATATTTTTTCCCACACTATTAACTCTATGGGACCATTTAATTGTTTTAATAATTTAACTTCGGGATTTATTTCATGGTTAAATGAGCAAAAATGATCTGCTATGGCCTATTTATCAATTTGTTTATATTTAAAGTTACGAAAATGTTCTTTCTTTCTGGTTTCCAAACTATGTTTCGTCTTTCCAATATAAACCTGATCACATTCCAAACAATTAAATTGATAAATTCCAGATTTTTTATTATTAGGAATTTTATCTTTTTTAGAAAATTGTAATAAAATGTTAATACTATATTTATTTTGAGGAACTAAAGTTATACCAACCTCTTTGAAAATTTTTTGAAAATGTTTATTAAACCAAGGATGGTAAGCAAATTTTTTAAAATTATAATCATCTTTTATATTTTTAAGAGTAGAAATATCATTAACAGATTTTTGATATTTAAATTTTTCAATCTTCTTTTGTATAAAATCTTTATTAAAACTATTAATTAAAACAGTATTAATAATATGTTTATATTCTTTATTAAATTCTTCTTTATTCAGGGGTATATTTATTAATCTATAAATAAAACTATTAAAAACAGCAAATTTATGTGAAAAAGGATTAAACTTTTATTTTTTATGTAATTATCAATATGAGTAGATTTCCTATAAATACCAAAATCTAATTTGTTATTATTTCTTATTATTTTCAAATCTAGAAGAGGAAGAAATCTATTAATTTCAGTTTCTAATGTCAATTTTATAGCTTTATCTTGTAAATTTATTAATTTTAAAGCATCATTAATTTGTTTTTCAGGAACAATAGCAAAAATATCATCAACATGTCTATATGATAAATATTAAAAGCAGAAGCATTATTAACAGTGAAGTATTCTTCATTTTTGAGTTTGAATTATGAGTCACTATGTTTACACTCAAACTTTACTTTCTTGTTGTTGTATAATTGAAACGTTTTCAAGATCATTCGATCTCATCCTCAGCTGTTTTTAGTCACCAAACAGCTGAGGATGAGATCGAATGATTTTGAAAACGTTTCAATTATACAAGTAAGTGAAGTTTGAGTGTAAACATAGTGACTCATAATTCAAACTCAAAAATATCTATACCATTATTATTAATTTTTAGATGAGTTGTATTTATTATACATCTGCTTCACTTTCATACCTATTTTGAGGACATGTTTCGCAAATCATCGTTTGCATCTTCTGCTCTTATGCGACTAAAGCTTGATCCAGTGGTGTGGGTAATTCTGGAGTTGCTGCTGCCATCTGTTGATTTAGTGATGAACTTAAATGTGGGATTCTCTTCTGGCGGGATTTCAAAGTTCATTAGTTGGTTTTTATGTTTTTCTATGTATATCCTCTCCCATATGACGAGTTCACTATGCTTTTGTACGTATTTTAGTAATTCTGTGCTATCTTCAATTTCATGATTTTCAGACCAGAAATGAGCTGCTATTGCGGACTTATCAATATTTTTGTATCTTAAGTGCCTGAAGTGTTCTTTCTTTCTAGTGCCTATGTTTCTTTTTGTCCTCCCTATGTAAATTTTTCCACAGTCTTTACACTTAATCTTGTAAATGCCTGACTTTTCCTCTGGTTTTATCTTATCAGTATTATTACTGTGAAGTAGGTTTTTAGTGTTGTAATTGTTTTTTGGTGCCAATGTTATATTGTATTTCTTGAATATTTTTTGGAACTTTTTTGTGGCCCAGGGGTGGTAAGTAAATTTAGCAAATCTAATTTCTTGTTTTGTTGGTGTGAGAGCTGTGATCTGTTTTAATCTCTTTTACCCACACCACTGGATCAAGCTTTAGTCGCATAAGAGCAGAAGATGCAAACGATGATTTGCGAAACATGTCCTCAAAATAGGTACGAAAGTGAAGCAGATATGTAATAAATACGACTCATCTAAAAATTAATAATTATTTCGCTTCACTGTGGTGTTCCAATACAGTTAAATCTCAATATATCTATACCATGTTTTAAAAATCAAAGGAAAAGCTTTAGTGACTTGAATTTCGTAAAAACTCATAAAAAGATCAGCAAGAAAAGATAAAAGAGGATTACCCATTGCTAAGCCAGAAGTTTGTTGAAAAATTTACCATTAAAAGTGAAAAAATTTTGATCCAAACAAAAATCAGAGTTTAACAAAATCAACTATTAAGTCCTCATGTAAATTTATTGAATTCAACCACTTTTTAAAATAAATTAAAAGTTTTTCTCTAGGAATACTAGGAAATAAGGCAGTTACATCAAAAGAAATAAGTTTATCAGTTTTAGATAGTACAATACTATCCATCTTTTTTATTAGTTCAAAAGAATTGTTAATACTTAAACTTTCAAATTTATCAAAATTACTAAATTTTTTGTGTAACCATTTTGCTAAATTGTAGGTTGGTGAGTAATTTAAATTTGTAATTTAAATCTAATAATAAAAAAGCTGGTATTTATCAATTTAATTGTTTGGATTGTGATCAGGTTTATGTAGGAAAGACGAAACGTAGTTTGGAAACCAGAAAGAAAGAACATTTTCATAACATTAAATATAAACAAATTGATAAATCGGCCGTAGCAGATCATTTTTGCTCATTTAACTATGAAATAAATCCTGAAGTTAAATTATTAAAACAATTAAATGGTCCCATAGAGTTAATAGTGTTGGAAAACATATTTATTTTAAAAAATAAACATCGCATAATGAATTTTGACATACTGGCAATTGATTCTGTTTTAGGTTTGTTTCATCTTCAGATGTTGGTAACGCTGAAAACGTAACATAAAAAAAGAAAAAAACATGGTAAACGAGATTTCCTTAACAACGGAGTTTGGTATTAACTGGTGATGAAAGCGATATGCTTTTGAAATCGATTTTATAAAGAAAAAGGAAGTATTAACATCAACTTCTTAAGTTAAGTGGAGATACTTTTACAAATATTTTTATTTGTGTAATAAAATTTGTGTATTTCATTTATACAGCCTAATGGAAAGAAAATCTTGAAATGTTTTAGTATATAAACAGCTTAAAGATATGGTTTTCAGTGTACTAACCAAGAAGTAGAACAAGGCCCCAAGGTACCTTTTCATGGACGACTTTCCATGTTAGAAGTGCTGGTGCAGCTTTTATTGGTCGTCTCTCTGCAAAAGATTAAGCATGGTTAGTGTGTGATGATTACAGTCAATAACTTGCAAAATTCTGAATATATACATAAAACAGTTATAGTAAGCATACCATTTGAGTTGAACTGCAAGAAATCCAGATTTGCTGGTAGAACAAACAGAAGAAATGATATTAGCATCACAGGAGTTGCATCATCGATTTCCCTGTGGAAAAACATTAAAATAATTAGATATTTAATTTAAATAATATGGAATTAAATAGTTATAGTTTATAAGAATTATGTAAGTTATCAATCAGTTAGTGAGTGATAATGTACCAGAAATATAACTCTCTTGATGTTTACAAAGCAGTTCAGAATTCCAGCTTTTACAAATTTGGCATTAACTTAAAAGGCTAAAAGCTCCAAAGAAGAATGACATTGCTTTAGTAAGCTGAACTTCCAAAACTTGCAGGTACACTGTCAGAAAAAAAAATGCAGCTCCAACAAGGATTGCTTAATTTTAGTGAAGAGTTAAGTGAGAGCTAATACATTTGTAGCATCATATGATAAAATCATTACAAATGAAGCAGACATGTCCAAGAAGATATGTCAAAACATTGTATCAATATCCACATACTATCCCATTTTAGTTAATTGATGGAAATTAATCATTTCTTCACACTAGCCATATATAGGCTAGTATTTCAATGCCACGGCCGGGATTTGAACCACAGATCTCCTGGTTTCCGTCCAGTCACTCTAAACCATTGAGCTACCATAGTTAACTTGCCGTCATGACATTAAATTTGCAGAAACAACACTTAAACAATTGGGTGAACTAATTTCTAGCATTATTTAATTGGTGATACTTTGTGACACTCATATTGTTAACTGAAACTGCTGCCTTCATTTCCTAATATTATAATATTATTTCTATCTCACTCTCATACTATTTTTTATTTAATTTTTATTTTACTCACTAATTTCTTTATATTCTATTCTAAATTTTTTAAACTTGCCCTTACCTCTTCTTTATTGCCATTCTTTCCCATTCTCATTACCTTACAAAGCTTACCATTATTCACTTCATTATTACTTTTGTTATTTCTCATTATCCCTCTTCCTTTCCCCTTTCACAACTTCTTAATTTACTTGATTTGTTTTGTCACATGGCGAGTGTTTGCAATTTTATTGAGCTCTTTGGTCCCCTATATAACTTAATATCATTTCTCTCTTCTGTCCAACATCCACCTTTTCCATCCTTCCATATCCTAACTAACTTATTTTGCTCATTTCTTCTCCTCCCTACCCAGCATGTGTATTTCTTCCCCATTATCTACCCTTTCAAACAGGTCATGTACTACAATTTCTTCACTTCCACACCTATTTACATTTGTCTTGGGAATTGTTCTAGTAACATTCTTGCCAACAGACCTCATAACCTCCACCCCATAAATATTACCTAAAAGTATAAGCCAATGAAATATAAAAGTCAGTTCTCATAGGAAATAGATAGGCCTAGAAATGTCTCCTGGCTTGGGAGAGCAGAAAAGTAGGAGATATGCATAAAGGACAGATGGTAATAAAGACTAAATGCAGAGCAGATCATAAAAAGGTTGTAGTTGTTAAGACTGTACGTGGGAAAATTCACGAAAACAATGTAAAGTTAAAGTATAATAGATAGGCACACTCATTCCTTGCATTATACAGTGTGATCAATTAAGTATGATTAATATAGTATGAGTCGAGCAGTGGTAACAAACAGACATATGCCGAGGTTGCTCCTGCAAAATGTAACAAAGGACACAACAAATAAAGTGCTGAGAGAATTAAAGGAATTTGAAAATATGTTTGGAACAAAGTATTGACCTAAGCAAAGAGAATAAAGAAGGTGAATTATGCAACAATTAAGGGGAAAACACAAGAGAGGTCCTGTACATAAAAAGCAGAATAGAGAATATAGAAGTCAAGAAAAGAAGATACAACCTGTTGATTATGGAAATTAAAGAGAATGCAGGAAGGAATGTGAATTGTTAAGCACAAGATCTTTTAGATGGAAAACTAAAAATTGAAAAGAAAAGATATGAGATATCTGGCGCTTTCCATTTTGGAAGAAAAATTGGAGAAGGAAAATTTTAACAAAGTTCTTCAGTTTACAACTGGTTTTTTAAGTGATAAAGCAGGCAAAGAAACTAATATGCACCTATCATCATGGCGGCGTGTAGTATATTAACGCGAAGCAAGATGCAGAAAAAATTAGAAAATTCAAGTTTCAATATAAATATGGTTGAAAAGAAGAATGACAACGTGCAAAAGAAGTGCAAGGAAAGGTGTGAAAATGAAGGTAACATTAAAATCGCCACAGAAATCATGAAAACAAAATATAACGAAAACCATGCTGGACCGCCAAAACAAAGCTTAAAAACACGTGACGAGGATACTATAACATCGCTTCAGCTGGTGATAGATATCCGAAACAAAGATCTAAAAAGAGCAAGAGAAGAAATTGCCTTCTTAAAACTAGAAAAAGAAGGTGAAAAAGAACAAATAAGGCTATTAAAAATGGAAAATCAAGGGCTAAAGAGTCAAATAGGGAACTTGATGAAATCGTGGGACATAACCTCAAACGGTATCATCTTGAAAAACAGTTTTGAACTATTAGATCAACTAGAGGAAGAAAAATCTTCCCAAAACGTGGAATCAAGCAAAGAAACTTCCTGGAAAAATTCGCGGTATAAATGGAGCAACAAACAAACACCACAACAGAAGATACAGGATAAAGAGAGAAGCAAGAAGGAAGAGAAGAGAGAAGAAAGAAAAAGTATACTAGTGTGTGGTGACTCAATGATAAAAAACGTAGTGTTAAGCAGAAATGATACAACAGTGAAAGTGTTTAGGGGTGTGAAAGCTGAATACATGACAAACCTACTTGACAAAGAAGAAAGCAAGGACAAAATAAACACATTAGTGCTACATGTAGGCACAAATGACATCTACAAGTCCTGGGGTCCAGATGATGTCATGGGTGAAGTGTATAGTGTGATAAGACATGCAAAAAAGTGCTTCCCATCTGCAACTGTAGTTGTAAATGGTATAGTAAGAAGAAGAGATGTAGGCAAGAGATACATAGATGACATAAATGAGGGAATACGTTGGGCTTGTGATGCCCTCAAAGCAGTTTTTGTAGATGTGAATAAATTTTTGGATGATAGTTGTCTAGGAAGGGATGGCCTTCATTTAAATAGGAAGGGATCTCTTATATTAGGAAAAGTAATACAAGATACTTTAAACATAATATTCTCATGCAAGGGAAACTGAAAGTGGTTTTAGGTGATGACAAAAGAGACCCCATAAGAAAAATTGAAGAAAGAAAATCTTTTGACAAAACAGGGAAACAAAACCCTGAAAATGTTATTGTAGAATGTAATTTTCACAACAGTGTAAAGGTAAACAAAGGTAGATTAAAACAAAAGGACAGTAATATAAAAATATTTCATCAAAACTTTCAATGTTTAAGGAATAAAAAAGCCAATTTGGAAACATTGCTGCATGACCACAGGGATTTAGATGTAATCTGTATCTCTGAGCACTGGTTAAATGAAAACGAAATTGAATTTTTCACAATACCTAATTTTACTTTAATAACTGAATTCTGTAGGAAAACTATAAAGCATGGAGGTACATGTATATATGTAAATTCCAATATAGTGGCTAAACCTTGCACATATTTCCCAGATTTAAATATTGAAGGAAAATTTGAGTCTTGCACAGTAGAATTAACACATTTTAATTTAAGTTAATTAGGAGTCGATTAATAACACAAAACAACACTCACACAAAGTGAGTGTTGTTTTGTGTTATTAATCGACTCCTAATTAACTTAATTTATACAACAACACTGTTTTCAACACTTCCATAAAAGGATTTACATTTTAATTTATTAATTACTTGTATATATAGGCCCCCTAACAGTAGCCTTGACCTGCTTATTGACTGCTTGGAAATAATAAATCAAACAGCATTAAACAAAGGAAAGAAACATGTAATCATAGGTGATCTAAATGTAAACTTTCTAGATAGCACACCAAAACCAGAGCTAATGTGCATGCTAAACTCTTTTGGAATGGAGCCCGTAGTATTTGTGCCCACTAGAGTAACACCACATTGTCAAACAGCACTAGACCAAATTATTATAAACAAAAACCTTTGGGAATATAGCTTGCAGGTAATTGAAACAGGATTTTCAGACCACTTAGCACAGATTATAAATATTAAAAGCAAAATCAGATGTAGGTTACCAAACAAAAAGCTCGGCTATAAATACATAAGGATGATCAAAGAAAATAACTTAGATTATTTAAATTACTTACTACAAAAACAGTCATGGGATCTAGTATACCAATACCACTCAGTAGATGATGCATATAATGAGTTTTTTAATACTTTCAATTATTGCTTTCAAACAGCATTACCAAAAACAAGAGTGCCAATTCGGCAACCAAAAAACAGATGGATAACACCTGGTATTATAAATTCAAGTCACAGAATGAAATTTCTTAGTAGAATCATAAAAGCTGGAAATGTGTCGGAACAATTCAAAACCTACTATAAAAAATACAAACATATATATACCAAAGTATTGGTTGAAGCAAAAAAACTGCATAATGCAAGGTTTATACATGAATCACAAAATAAATCAAAAGCCATGTGGACCTTAATTAAACGAGAAATTAAACAAGATAAGAATATCCCCGAGAATATACACCTTAGACACAAGGGAATTAAAATAAGTGACCCAAAACAAGTAGCCAATCTTTTTAATAACTATTACACAAATTTAGTTCAAAATAGTTCGAATGATAGCCTGAAGAAAGATTTCCCACAGCCAAATAGATATCCAAAACAATGCAATAGTATGTATTTAACCCCAGTCACAGAAATGGAGCTGGAAAGCATAATCAAGGGTTTGAAATGTAAATCATCTTGTGGTATTGATGAAATTCCTGACAGTGTTATAAAGAACTGCTACCAAAATTTAATAAAACCCCTATGTTACATAATAAACCTCTCACTATCAACGGGTGAATTTCCAGAAAAATTGAAGGTGGCTAAGGTGAAACCTCTCTTTAAGAAGGGGCAAGAATTTGATGTAGGTAACTATAGACCTGTATCACTACTATCCGTTTTTTCAAAATTAATAGAAAAAGTAATGTACGTCAGACTTACATCATTCCTCGATAAACACAGTATAATAACAAACAAACAACATGGATTTCGTAAAGACAAGTCAATAAACACAGCAATAGCAGATTTTGTTAAACGTATATATGAATCTATGGATAAAAAAGAAGAAAATATTGGTATATTTTTAGATTTGTCAAAGGCATTCGACTTAGTAGACCACAAAATTTTATTGGAAAAACTAGCTGTTATTGGTATACGTGGAACAGTGAACAAGTGGTTTAAAGAATATTTAACATCCCGACAACAGATGGTAGAAATCACTTATACACATGTAAATACAAATGAAATTACAACATATTTATCATCTATGGCAGTAATAAAATATGGTGTCCCCCAAGGTTCAATTCTTGGACCTGTTTTATTTCTGATATATATAAATGATCTAGAGTGTTCCTTAAAAAATAGTTATCCAACATTATTTGCTGATGATACAAACTTATATATTTCTGGTTACAACTTGAGATCCTTAAAATTTAAGATAGAACAATGTCTGAATTGCTAAACTGGTTCAACATTAATAGATTATTAATAAATACAGAAAAAACAACAGCAATAGCTTTTCATCATAAACAAAATACACTTGCCAGTCATCCCTTTATAGAGTTCCAGGGCAAATATATCTCATACACAGATAGTACAAAATTTCTAGGGGTATGGGTGGATAATAATTTAAAGTGGTCGGCTCACATTCAAAAACTATCTCAAAAACTGAGTAAAATAACTTATGCCATCACAGTCATTTCAAAAATCATGGACTTGAAATCGGTCATATCTTTATATCATGCATATTTTCAATCTGTTCTTAGCTTTGGAATATTATTTTGGGGTAATTCAATAGGAGCAAAATCTATTTTTAAAATGCAAAAACGGGCAATTAGGATAATACTACATGTTAATAAAAGAACCAGTTGTAGGCCATTATTTAAGGAATTAAATATATTGCCCCTCCCCTGTATTTACATATATGAAACATTATGCTACATAAAAAATAATCTCAGTATGTACACAACAAACTCACAGATACATTCTCATGATACCAGAAGAAAAGATAACCTTCATGTAATCACACATAGCACTAGTTGTTTTGAAAAAAGTTTTGTATATACTGGCCTCCAGCTTTATAATAAATTACCCAATTATCTGAAGCAAATACCTGCACTGCAACGATTTAGAATTTGTCTCAAAAAACTTCTTTCACTCCATTGTTTTTATAGCATAAAAGAATATTATGATTACTTTGACAGTTGATTTTGTTATTGTTAATGATAATGTTTTATAGTATAGGTGAATTGTTGAATATGTTAACTACAAGTGAACTGTTGTTATTATTATTATTATTATTATTATTATTATTATTATTATTATTATTACTATCATCATTATCATCATCATTATCATTATACTGTACATACAGTTGAATTTTCATTCCAAACTTGTGTTGTATATATGTATATTGTATAATTTTTAGTTATAAGTACTTGACGTGTCCTATATCATGTAATATGATCAAAAGGATGAATAAAAACTAACTAACTAACTAATAGATACTGATATCTACATTAACTGAGATTTGACCTATGAGCAAAGAGAATTTTTAAAGAGGCTAAGAGAATACAGAAGAGTCATTCATAGTCAAGGAAAATTGTGCATATATATATGAAATTTTAAATTATGTATAGCTGGCAAATTGGCAGAAGGCAAAATCGATGATGAGGAAAACTTAGGTTCAGTGAACCAAGAAAGTGTAAATTTGATAATGACTGCAGAAACCCTGGAATATCATACTCACACAATAACTGATAGATCAATGCATGCAGAATAAGTAGAAATGAACAGTAACTTAGCAGAAATTACGTCAGAAGATAGTGAAACAGAAGTAGTCAGAAGAGAAGGAGGGGAATGCTGATAGAAGAGAGAGAAAAAAAGAAGGCATGGTATGCAGGGTGAAGATTACATGGATAGATAACAAAAACTTCTGGTGATAAAGATGGAGACAAGGATGTGACATATGAAAAGTTTGAATGGGTAGATAATTTAACAGGCAAGAAATACACTTGTTAAATGGGGAAGAGAAGAAATGAGAAAAATAAGAAGTATAGATTTGAAAGGATGAGAAAGGTGAATGGCAAACACAAGAGGAATTTGATGTTAGATTATATAAGAAACCAAAGAATGTAAAGAAATCGTAAGAAAAATGGTGTGTGACAAGAAAAGGCAAGAGGGGTAAGATGATATGGTAAAACAGAAAGGAAAAGGGCGTAGTGATAAGGGATGAAGTGCAGTGATGAAATGATAATTGGTTTGCCTTGATTAGGAAAGAAAGCGATAAAGGAAGGTACTAAAGTGGTAAGAGTATGTTTTAAATTATAAAGAAACTATTGAAAAAACTAAACCTTAAACAGAAGTTAGTTAATAACTGAATTAGCAATGACAGTATTATAATAAAATATAATAATTTGCTACAAGCTTTACTTATCTCTTTAAAAAAATAAAGGGAAATTGTAATACGAATAGATGTAAAAGTAAGCAAATGTAGTTAAAAATTCATTCATTTATTTATTCAAATATAATTAATAAGATGGTTAAAACAAATGAATGGAAGTTGGTAGTGTCAAGTGTGACAAATTATAAACAACAGTAAACTGGAGATTTAAACAAGTTCTGATATTAGTAATCTAACTACCTACAATTTACATCCCTAGAGATAAGATGACAGAGCTCATTACCCATCCCGTAATCCTGAGTTTATTAACTTCATACAACAAACTGAATAATATAATCATGAATGAACCTAACTTTTACTACAGAATGAAAATACTACATATATTTACATTAAAAACCAATACCACCACATGTTCTGGTATACCAGTAAAACATAAGATGCTCCTTCCATGGCTCCACGAGCCAAATTTTAACATTCATAATAAATAATTTGATATTACCATCATTAAATTAACCATTTATAATAAGTAATAGCAACTAGAGCTTCACTTATATTTTTTAATTAATGTATATTAAAAGGATTAGTTTTGCAGTTCAATCATTTTATCATCAACTGGCAGTAAGTTTTAGTCACTATTATTTTTATAATGTGTTAATTATATTTGCTTCACTGTTAATAGCTTCAGTTTTTAGTTTCATCCAATTATAAATAATAGAGTAGTGAACCACATAAAGGTTAAAATGAAGAATTTGACATAAAATAATGGAAGGGAATTAAAATACATTTTAAGATATGAGAACAAATATCTGCAAAAACATATATTTAATTAGCTTAATGTGCATAAATAGGAAAACATTTGATTACAAAATATTATGATACAGCAGCTTTCTGATTCACTAAATTAGTTTACCACTCCATAAATGGATTACCTAGGAATTAACTGTATACCTATATGTACTCACTCTTGCTTCACCAACAAAATTTTAACTTGAACATATATCCTGCACCAACTGTCTGCATCATCAAATTACCTGATGATCCAAACAATTGTTCATAAGTATGTTCTAAGTTAAAACTCAGTAAATGAGACAAGAATGAGTGTACAGTTACTGCCCCAGTAACTCATTTGTGAAATATATTTGCCTGCTGATTTATTAGTGCTTCTTAGTAATGATGAATGTTATAATATATGTGTTAATGTACCTGAAATTTGAAGTTGTTGCTTAGAGGACAGCAAAATGAGGTATTACCAATTAGAAACTCTTATGACAGTAGATCAAAAAGTAATGCACAACATTTTTTTACAAAAAAAAAGCTCAATAGTTATAAAAGTAAAAAAAATCACAAATGAACTTATATCTTTTATCTACTTTTCGACATAGTCACCAAGTTTCTCAACATATTTGCCCCGTTGTGGTACCTGTTACCCTGTTCATAGCAGTCTGTTTGGTTAACACTAGAAGGACCGCACCCGTCATATTGACGGATGCACTGCTTTAGAAGACTTATATCTTGCTTATGCTTTTTTCTACACTTCCTATGTTCTACAACTTTTAATAAATACTTATGAAAAACACGTCCACAAAGAATTAAGCATTTTGGACCTTTATAAAAGCTGGTATAAACAATTCCTACTAGAAGGACCGCAATCCGTCATTTTGACGGGTACAGAAGTGTGAACAATAGCCTTTGGATCTGTCCACATCTGTTGTTGTTTTCCTTCCTGATTGGTTTATGGCACCCTGCAGACTCTTTGTCGATGAGTAAGAAAGATTTATTGCCCAAGTGGCGCAATTTGTGCTACCACTTATGTATTTACGAGGTGTTGGAGCAAAAAACTTTCCGGTGAAGTTGTTATGGTCGAATACCTGGGACCACCATTTTTCAGGAACACAAGGAGCAGAAACAAATTCACTGAAATTTTGTGGTTTATGTGATTTCATGACAAGGACACACATTCTCAAAGACTTAAGTACAGATCGCTTTGCAGCTGCTACTCCTGTCTGGAATCCTTTTATTGCCAATTCCTTGCAGTGTTACATTCCAAGTGAAAATATCACTGTGGATGAGCAATTATTTCCTTGCAAGACTGGATGCCTTTCATTCAATATATGAGCAATAAACAGGACAAATTTGGAATAAAGTTTTGGCTTGCAGTTGATGCAAATTCAAAGTATTTGGTGAATGGTTTTCTTCACCTGGGCAAAGACAATCAGCGCCCCATAGGTGTTCCTCTTGCAGAGCATGTTATAATGCCTCTTATACAGCCCTTTGTTTTTGCAGGAAGAAATATTACATGTGACAAATTTTCCACAACTAAATGCCTTGCAGAAAGTTTGAAGCGTAAAAGTACAAACATTGTGGGCACAGTAAAGAAATGTAGAAGGGAAATCCTTCAATCAGCAAAATCTGCTGCAGCACCTTTACACATAACTGTACTTTATAAGTCAAGTGACATAACTCTGATATGCTATCAGGGAAAAAAGAACAAAAATGTGCTTCTTTTGAGTTAAATGCATGGCAAAGTTACTATAAATAAACAACATCCTAAAAAGCTACTAGAATCAGTGGCATACTACAGTAACACCAAGTACGGCACTGATGTCGTCGATCAAATGGCTCAACTGTACCCAGTGAAATATGTATGCAGAAGGTAGCCTATGCATGTTTTTTTTCAATGTGTTGGCCTTGGCAGCTATTAATGCATGGGTACTCTATAAGGAAGTAACAGGTGAAAAAGTAAGCAGATGTCAGTTCATATACAACTTAGCAGCAAGTATGTTTGTGGACCATGATTAGGCAACGCTGATTACACATGTGTTAGGTGCTACAATGCTGCAGCTGGCTTTGAATGAGCGAAATCAGGTTTATAAAAGCTTTTCCTACTATATATTGTGGTATTCAAAATTTTATGCTGAAACACATGTGTTTGCTAAGAGAAGATGTCCATTTTACATTTGGTTATCGCATATATTTGGATTAATTTTTAGGCTTAAAATGTTCATTTTACCATGTTATTCTTCAAACAAAACTAAAATTATATACTGGTAAACTTTATTAATAATATTAAATAAACTGGTATGCATTAAAATTTGTTTACCATTTTAAAAAGGGCAAATAAAACTGCACCCATCAAAATGATGGGTTGGTCCTTCTTGGTAGACCATACTCGCTGGTCCTTCTAGTGTTAACGTATAGCCATATGCGAACTGCTGATTTTACTTGCATCTGTTGCAAAGTGTTGGCCAACCAGGGATTACTTCATAGGACTAGAAGATGACAGTCCAATGGTGCAAGATCAGGACTGCATGGTGGATGCTGGAGCAACTTCCAAGCAAATATGTTGATTTTTGCATGAACAAGCAGCAGCATGGGAGTTAACATTTCATGAAGAAGTTTGACACTGTCAGCACTAATGTTGTGGCATTTGTCATGAAGGGCACAATGCAACTTCACCAAAGTCTTCACGTAGGCTGCAGCATTAACAGTGGTTCCAAGATCAGCAAAGTCCTCCAATAAAACACCATACCTATCCCAGAACACTGTGACAAGTACTTTCCCAGCAGACTGAGTCACTTTGAATTCTTTCTTTACTGGGAAACCCTCCAGAATGGCCTGCGTTATTTCAGGTTTGTAATGGTATGCCCATGACTCATTACCAGTAACAATTCCTTGCAGAAAGTCATGCCTTCTGCAATGTACCAAATTAAGTGATCCAAGCTTGTCATCATTCACTGACCTTTGTGGTTGTCAGGTTCTTAGGTACCCAGCAAGCACTAACTTTACAAACTTTTAACATGTCATAAACAATATCATATAGAACACCATAGGAAATGTTGAACTGTTACCATAAGATTTGCAGTTGTACTTGCTGGTCATACAAAATTTCTGCTTCAAAGGCTTTGACATTCTGGTGGGTTGCAGCAGTTACCAGCCACCCAGAACGTGACAAATCACCAAGGTTCACATGGCTCACTTGGAAGATGCACACCACCTGGAGACATGCTACGATCCATACAATCATCCCCATAGACACCATGAATGCCCTTGTGAATTCCACTTGGTTTATGCCCTCTGACCCTTAAAATCTAACTACATTTCACTGCTCTTCAAGTGTAGACAACAGTACTGTATGTCCATGACAAGAAGGCTAGAGGGGTATGAAGGGCAGAGGAGCTTGAACTATTGATCTGCTCCAGTAGCGGATCATTTTACTAGGAAATGAGTGAATGAGAGTGCATATGAGTCACCCATGCTGCCAGATCTATTGTTTGTTGCATGTATAGGTGAGCTATGTGACCACACTTGTGTATTTTAAACAAGTCTTCCATCCCTGTCATACTTGGAAGGTGAGCATACACCTCCAGAAGGCAGCAAAAGTGATTACGTTGCACATTCCTCCAGCTTGCCTTCTTGTCTTGGGCAATCAGTAGCATGTGCACCATCTTTGTTGCATAGTTCACGCTTCTCTCACTAGAGCTGCACATTAAAAAAAACCTCTGTAGTGAAAACTTCAAACTATATCTGTGTGAAATTTCAACATTTCAGTTACAATACCATGGCAGAAAAAAAATTGTTGTGCATTACTTTTTGATCTGCCCCCATATAACAGGATTTTTACACTGATTGCAGTGGTGGTTAAAATTTTAAATTCCTCTTACACATTTGCAATGATGTCAGCCCATCCAGGAATGAACTCAGGTTTGCGAAACAGCCATAGGAATACAAGAATGATAAAAAGACCTAAAATAGATCCTTCATGGAATGTCATTGGTCCTAGCTCTTTGTACTTAATACTGATAACTTCTCTTACTATCTGAGCCTGCTCTGAGCTAGATTTCTTTTCTTCCACCTTCTTCTTCCTGCAAACATGTTCAGACAAAGTTTGAGTTATTATACATGCATCAAAATCTAATTATACATTAACAGAAAGGTTTAGTTTATTAGATTTGATTCCATGTTCTTAGTCACTTAAACAGTTGTTGTTTCAAAGGTATTCATCACCATTAATATAAAGGATATTTTTAATATGCAATAAAATAAGAATTACTTCATAAACTGGGCAGTTTATTTCTTATTTGATTCTACATTCCATCAACTCTCTTTTGGCACAGGTTTTACCTTCATTTATGTTCTTATCATATTGTTCAATTACTTTTTACTGTGCCTCATCATAGAAGTTTGTCACCAGTTCAAATAATCATTATACCTATACAAAAATTTCATTGTGTTTAAGATACCATGACAGAGAAAAGTGTGTTAGTGGTACTGCTGGTGTTTGGGCAATGAAAATCATGTCCTGGAAGTCTGATTTACATCACAGAGCTGTTGAAAGAGAACAGTTGATAATCTGATGTTCACCATAACAGGCAAGTAGTGTGCTGCAAATGTTCCCTTAGAGATTATCACAGATCATTTTCATTACAGGATATTGTAACGCTAGAAGCAGCTAGTACATGTTTGCTAACTCAAATAATGAGTTGTGATGAGGTTCCACAAAAGCTTATACTATTTAAGAAAATGCGTGGAGAAACTTAAGTAACTGATAGAAAGGAAGCTTAAGTTTAGAAGAACTGGGTAAAAAATAAAAGCAGCAAAAATATTTAGTAGTTCATGACTATGATTATCAGCAAGGAATGGAGGGAGCACCTTGTTCCTTGAACCAATGCACATCTTTTAGTGCTCACCACCCTCAGGAGAAACAGATCAGGTGAAGAGGAATCACAGGAAGTTAAAGTTGCTGGCAGACTGGCTAAGAGAGATTTATTTTCTTTTTAATTAATCCTTCAACATTAAGTCAAATCGAACAATAAATGAAATGGGTGAAATGATGCTCAAGTGAGTCCAGGGTCCATAGAGTTTAGAGTTATCTGACATTCATCTTTCAGGTTAAGGGAAAATCCTGGAAGAAAACCTTATTCAGGTAACTCATCCTGAACGAGATTTGAGCTTGGGACCTCTTGAACGTGACGCAGACACGCTATCATCTACGCTACCAAGGCAGGCACCAACAGAGATGTTCAAAGGTCCCTAATGATTTTAAGCCTGATAACTGGTTACACCAGTGGGCATTCAGAGAAGGCTTTCTTCTGGTTCAACTGGGGAGAACTTGACCCATCAGAGGCAGTTCAGAGATGGCTGAAATCTGGCAGGAGTGAGAAGAACTTTACAATAAGAAACTACCTGCTCTGCTGTCTGACACTGCACAGCCCCTAAGCCTATCTGAAATATGAAAAGGGAAGCAAAAGAATAAGGAATGGAGGAAAGGAAATTTACCTTGTTAAATAGGGAAAAACATGAAAATACCTATGGTCAAATACTTGACCAGAGTGGTCAAGTGCAGGAATTGAATCCAGGACTACCCAAATGTGAAACTTGGATCCATCTTGCTTGGTTTAATAGTTCATACTATATTGCATATTGGATCTTATTTACTTTAAAAATACCCCTCATAGGTTTATGAATATTTTGGTAACTCTATGCTGTGTACATTTAATCACTGCCTGATATCTCTTATAGCTGTGTACTGAACATCAGTAAGCAAAAAACTCAAATTGATTTTAGTCACTTTTAATTTTCAAGTGTGTACTTTACTGCACTAATGGCAATTGCCAAAGACCTTTCTGTCATCAAGTATCATTTATTAATAAACTTGGGTACTTCTGAGAAACTGAAATTTGGGAATTTTATTGGGAAGATATATTGCCTTTATTGAAACTTACACATGTTTACATGGTTTTGGTAACTGTGAGGTTTCAGTTTCCCTTGCACAATATGGAAGATATGACATTGCACAACAATTTACCAAATATATATGACCCTCTTCTGTTCAAATGTATACTGTCTCGAGTATAATCGTTAACACTTAACCAGCATTTCCATCAACCATCATATAATTTTTCATCTTGCACACTTAGTCAAGTTCACTATCAAAGAGATATATCTATCACTCACATCACATCTCTGAAGTATACTGCTGATGGCCACTTGAACAGCAGGCCCTTGATCCTGCATATATTGAACTAAATCCATTGTTTTGACCATAATTTCTTCAGCAAGGATCCCCCTTTTAATGTTATTTGTATGGATGTGTAGGACCACAACTTAGTTTTGAGTTCTTTTAAATGAATCTGCTTTACCTTTGGCCTTCCACATTTCTTCTTATTAGCAGCAGAACCAGTTTCCTCAAACTTTCTGATTAAATCCCCATAATTTTGAATGGGCCTGCTCTTAAATTGTTAAAGAGTTTTACATTTTCTCAGACCTTGGGAAAAACTCATCTTCATTTCATAATAGCACTGAATCAGCAGCAGTATACTATCATCTAGTGATAGAGCCATGATTTGTAACTATTAATTCTCATAGCAGTATGAATAAAATTTCTAATTTATGTATGGAAGAAGCTAGAAACAGTGATGTATTAAGATGTATTTACTTGAGTTGGTACTAGTAACACCAATATCACTTTTTTATTCTGTCTTAACATGTTTCAGGAATGTGTTCCCATCTTCAGAACATATCCAACTGACCCTGAATGTGACCCCAAATTGGATACATGGGACAAGATCTTCATTTTGAAATGCAAACAACAGTTAATGAATTTTGATTTACTGCCAACTAGTGCCCTCTGGAAGTAAATTTCACTGCCACATGATGCTGCCATTTTAGACAACTACCACAATGGAAACAACATATGTGTCAGTCGGACACATTCTGAAGATATAAATGATTTACCTACTACTCACAATGCAAGTATAATATCTTATGCAGATGATACAACTGTCATCTGCTCTGCTGTAAATAACAATTTAATTCAGGATATGAGCTCTCTGGGAGAACGTTTGTTAAATTATTTTGAAAAAAAAAAAACAACCTCAAATGCAACATGGAAAAAACCACATCAATGCAAATTAGCCTGACAAATAAGACTCACTTTAACATCAATCTACAGATAGATATCTCTAGCGTATAGGATGTAAGTGGCCATAAATTCCTAGGGCGTTATATGAACAATAAATTGACATTGATTATCTATGTAAAAAAATTAGTAAATCAATATTTCTAATTAGGTATTTTAAGCCAATCGGTGATACCAAACTACTAAAAAATATTTATTATGGTGTTATCTTCCCATACCTATCATATGGAATTGAAATATGGGGAAGTTGTCCAAGGGTACATCTGGACAGAGTATTCATTCTACAGAAAAGGTGTATTAGGATAATTTTTAACTTAAAAAATACTGATTCTTGTGTAGATATTTTCAAACAAAACAAAATGTTCACACTATACTCACTATATGTATATAAAGCAATTCTTTTTGTTGCAAGTAAGGTAAATTTGAAGACTGCAGATGTACACAATTATAATACCAGACGCAACAATGACTATTTTAGAGACTGTACTTCTAAACGATCTACTGATAGAGATGTTTCTATAATGGAACAGATTTTATTTAATAGACTGCTAACATCAATTAAAGCATTAAATGGTATGAAGCAATTTCAAAACAAATTAAAATGATTTTTAATGGATAAATGTTTGTACAAAGTTGATGATCTGTAAATATGTTTTTATACTGTTTACATTTTGCTCTATATCCTATAATTGTAAACTTTTAGAGAAACTGCTTTGCAGTCTGTTGACAAATAAATAATAAATAAATGGGAACACATGTCTCCGAAACATGTTAAGAGAGAATAAAAAAGTGATATTAGTGCTAGTACCAACTCATCTTAAGTGAATACAAAAGTTACTAATGTTCTGTTTAACAAAACTGAACCCATAGTAATAGTGAGCTGGAAAAAAACACACACAAAGAAAACCAAACCCCATAGATTGCCCAGTATGTGACTTCTTTTGTTTGTATTCTATTTCATATATTGTAGCGAACCCCAGAAAGAAGTTCAATACTAGGGGGTGTAGCTTTCAGAGTTAGGCTAGTTTATTAACTCCAAGTTTATATATTAGCCAGGTTTATTAATTGAATAGGTACATAAGGTCCGAAGGAGCCTTGGCCTAATGGATTACACCCAAACTTACCTTATAGTTCTTAGTAGACTCTCAGATGTACGAATTCAACCCTTGTGATGACAGTTGTGGCGATGCATGACGGCTCTGTTAACTGACTACAGACACTTATTGACTCACTATAGACTGCTTGTCATCTGCATATCAACTGTCTCATTGACTTACGTTGGGTCAGCTTAAATACTTTATTCTTGAAACACAAGCTTTCTATTATTCCAAATTCCAGGCTTGAACTGCTTTCAACACTTTTTGTCAAATGTTGTAATCTAGCCATTGGAGGCTCGATTCCTACCATGGCCATTACAGTATTATAATATAAATAGTAGTTTAAACTTTGAAATGACTTTTGAAGACCCTGTACAATAATTTCTAATACCTATCTCTAAAGCAGACTTAAATATAAAATATTGTCTCTCTCATATCCTTGACAACACTTACAAGAATATAATTTCCTCTAAAATTAGAAATCCTTAAAAAATGATTAATCAGGTAACAAGTATGATGGTAAGCTTAGTGTTGCAAAATTTTATTGGCATAGTTTTAATTAAGCTATATTATTGAATCTTAAAATGAAAGTAAATAAATTCTATTTAAAAATGTGTTACCTAAAGAGATCCATGAAAAGTAGCTGCAACCAAATCCAACCAACAACCATATTAACAACCATCAAAGGTGCTCCAAAGATGATCCAACTGGCAAAGTTGACACCTCCTGCCTCAGGAAATGCTCTGAAATGCAAGTGAAATAAATAACGAAAAAAGAAATAAATATGTATATCTCATGTAAGATTGTTCTGTTCTTAATTAACACTTAAGTCAAATAATATGTACAACATCATTAAACTAAAAATTACATATATATTTATATGTGAATTAAATTAGAATTGCTGTCATTAGTTTCGAAACTTAAACAGCAATTACTGGAAATACTTTAAAGGAAATCATATTGCTTGCAGGTCTGAACTTCTTTTTGCAGAATCATAGAAAATGTAATAATAAATATTTCAAAATTTAGTTGTTATAATAAAGATGTAATCATACATTTATTATCAAGATTTCACCTAAACTACATGTTTTGAGTTTCCCTGAACCCCAAAGTCAAATTTTTTTTAATCATTATCTACTTAAGCGAATACAAATTATTCATAGCATTGTCAAACATATGTACATGCACAGAAATAACACAGTAATAAATATATACTAAAGGAAACCTTAGAGTAAGCATATACAGGGTGAGTCACCTAAAACTTGCACCGTAAATATTTCTGAAATGGTATGTGCTATTGATATGCGGTTTTCACGGAATTGAACTATAGGCAGGGGCTCGCATTTTCAAATGATACACAGATTTTTATAATTTTTAGAAAGTGTATTTATGTACAAAAGTTACATTTTTTAAATGGAACAATGCGTATTGACATTAAGAAAATAAAAGTAGAATAAATTAGAATGTCAATGGTGTTTTTTGCACGATTCTAATGTAAGTAGTTTACGAGAAATCGTCATTTGAAAATTGAACGCACCGGCAGTTGTTTGTTCCATTCAATTGCTTAGTTGCTAGGCTAGGATGTTGTTATGTTTGTTTACAATGTGTTTTGTCTACACTGGCAGTTATTTTGTGATAGTTGAAGCAGTAGGACGTGCTTGGAAGATGGTATTTACCAATGCAGAAAAAGCAGATATGCTCATAGTTTATGGTGAATGTAGAAAGAATGCAGTTCTTTCTTGTACAGTGTACTTGGAAACATATCCGAATAGACGTCAACCATCTCGTCAATTATTTGTGAACCTCTTCAACCAATTACGTGAAAGTGGTAGTATAACGTCTAGAAAATGCACCAGAAACAAACGAGCAACTGGAGAGCAAGAAGAAATTAATGTTCTAGCTGCTGTTGCAGTAGATCCCCACATTAGTTCTCGTGCAATCGCACGAGGAAGCGGCATCAGTCAAAGAAGTGTAATCCGCATCCTCCATCGTCATAAGTTCCATCCGTATCACATCTCTCTCCATCAAGTGCTGCATGGCAATGATTTTGAGAATCGTGTGAACTTTTGTACATGGGCATTGAGACATGATACTCCAAATTTGTCATGTATCTTGTTCACTGATGAAGCAACATTTACTAATCATGGCCAAGTAAATCTAAAAAATATGCACTATTGGTCTGTTGACAATCCTCGTTGGCTGCGTCAGGTAGAACGTCAGCATCCATGGAGTGTGAACGTGTGGTGTGGAATAGTGAACCATCACATCATTGGCCCTTTTTTCATAGAAGGAACACTGAATTCACAGAAGTATCTCAACCTCCTAACAGACGATCTTCCACAGATGTTAGAAGACGTTCCCCTTCAGACTAGGAGGAATCTGTGGTATCAACATGATGGCTGTCCGGCCCATAGTGCACGAATTACTACAGCTTATCTTCAAGGATTGCTTCAAAATCGGTGGATTGGACGAAGGGGACCTGTACCTTGGCCGGCCCGTTCACCAGATTTGACTCCTTTAGATTTTTTTCTGTGGGGGAAGCTGAAAGACACTGTCTACAAGGACATACCAACTACACCAGAAGATATGAAACGGCGTATTACTGCTGCCTGCGCTGAAATTTCCATTGAAATGCTAGAACGTGTACAGCAATCTTTACATACTAGACTGGAAGCTTGTATTGAAGCTGGTGGTGCTCATTTTGAACACAGGCTTTGAGGGTACAGTTTTGTTTACTTGTCAGAATCCTCATTTTTCTTCATTCACTTGTTTTTCTTTAGTTTGTCCTAGCCATTGTCCCGTTTTGTACAAATGACGATTTCTCGTAAACTACTTACATTAGAATCGTGCAAAAAACACCATTGACATTCTAATTTATTCTACTTTTATTTTCTTAATGTCAATACGCATTGTTCCATTTAAAAAAATGTAACTTTTGTACATAAATACACTTTCTAAAAATTATAAAAATCTGTGTATCATTTGAAAATGCGAGCCCCTGCCTATAGTTCAATTCCGTGAAAACCGCATATCAATAGCACATACCATTTCAGAAATATTTACGGTGCAAGTTTTAGGTGACTCACCCTGTATACAACAACATAGCATATTACAGTATATAATACATTATAATTCATTTAACAAGTACTACTTATTTATGCAGTAATTAAATCCTTTAAGATATTCGTCATGTGAATAGAAGCAGCCTTCTAGGCAGAATTTCTTTAATTTTTTCCTAAATATATTCATATTATCAATATTTTTAAATCAGTAGGAAGCTTAATAACAACTCATATGCTGCAGCAGTAGGTTTGGTTTTATATATTTGTAATCTGTGTGAGTCGATATGAAAGTTTTTGTTTCCTCTAGTGAAGAGCTTATGTATTTGATTGTTTTACCTACAATTTGTCTGATACATAGCTGTAACGGGACTTCATAGATGTATAAAGAGTACAGAGTTATGATAGAGTATAGAGTACAGAGATCCGTGGTTCAGACCCCGGCCGTGAGTTTTTCATGTTGACTCTATCTATAGAGTTAAGATGTTCAGGATTTTGAAAGCTTGTCTATAAGAATCTGATTGTTTCAATCCCAGAATTAATCTTACTGCTCTATATTTTTTAGCACAACATCCCCATACTGTTATGCCATATGTTAAATGTGGGTAGATTAAACCATACTACACTATTGTTGGTGTCTTAGCTTCCACCAGATTCTTTAGTTTTTTCATTGCAAATAATCCTGAGCTCAATTTGTTAAAGATATGATTTATATGCTGGTCCCACATCAAATGTTTGTTCAGGATTACTACTAGAAAATTAGCATTATCAACTTCATTTACTTCCCTGTTTTCAATAACTCTTAGTGTTGGTAGTAGAACTATTATGTATTTTTGAAATCGGATGTAATTTGTCTTATTTAGGTTTATGTGCAAATTATTGGTTCTTAAATAATGTATAAACTTTGTTGCATTTTGTGTTGTATTTTCCAGAGCCTGTAAACTTGTCCCTCTATTTGCTATTGACGTATCATCAGAATCCATAAATATGTTTCCGTCGGTGATATTTCATAAGTCATTAACATAGATTATGAATAGCAAAGGTTCAAGAACTGAACTTTGGGGCACTCCATATGTCACTGTTTCTATATTTGAGTAGTGATTCTGAATATGTTGGTTCTTAACGTAAGTGATTTTTACTTGTAGGGAGCATTTGTCTAGATATGTCCTAATTACATTATTTGTTATTCCTCATATCCCATAGTGGTTCAGTTTATCCAATAAAAGCTCATGTTCAATGCAGTCAAATGCTTTCGAAAGGTCCAAGAATATACAACTGCTTTTTTCATTGTTATACATCTTTTTCTTTTTTTCCTTTTTTTTTCCTTATTCCATTTCCTTTAACTGCAATGGTCAAATCGGCGGCCTTTCTCCTTTGGAACATACCGAAGGTGTTAACTCGTTATCTTTGGTTTTTAATCATTAGATCACACACACATTCATACTCTCATTCATACTTCCAGACTCTGGCGAAGATGGTGAATTATCTTGGTCGGAGAAAAATCCCCACCCCCACCGCCGGAATCGAACCCGGGACCCCTAGCACGGCAGGCAGGTGCAATTTTTGTTCACTTATTTCCCTGAATCCATATTGGCAGTTGACCTGAACCTCCAAGAATGCTGGCCGTGCCGTGACACAGTGGTTAGACCACTTGGCTCTCACCAAGGCGGCCCGGGTTCGATCCCACGCGATCGCAAAGTAAGATTTGTGGTGGACAACACAGCGCTGGGGCGGGTTTTCTCCGGGACCTCCAGTTTCCCCTGCCATCTCATTCCACCGGTGCTCCATTTTCATCTCATGTATCATCAGTGTCACCGCCTGCAGTGCCGTATGTAGTAAAAGCAGGCATTAAACACTATACATTTCATTCCATTTCCAAGAATGCTATGATTTAATCTGCTATTATTCTTTCCACCAACTTGGAGAACAATGCGATGAGCGTTATTGTCCAGTAGTTGCTTGTGTGATCCTTATTTTCCTTTTTGTGTATTGGTATGACAACAGATATCTTCAGGCAATCTGGAAATATCCCTGATGTAATAACAGGGTTGATTAAGTTCAATAAAGGCTCCATTATATAGGGGGTGCATTTCTTCAATCAAGTATTGGAAATGCCACCTAGTCCAGAGGAATTTTTGTTTTTCAATTAACATAAGGATTGCTATGAAATTTTCCTGTCCAAATATCCCTTCACTGTTTTCAATTACATTTTTATTTCCACTTAAAATGTAACTTGAGACATTTACATAAGAATAAAATGTACATCTTGAATTTTCTGTAAATATTCCATGAAATTATGTTAAAAATGAAGCTAGCTACAGTGAAGCAATAGATATTAGACAAACATAACTATCTACAACAAAAACTTCACTTATCTTAAAATGATGTAAATTTTTCTTATTAATTGATGACATCAAGATCATAAACATTTGTTTACATCTTCAGTCATCAAACAACTTCGTCATCAACAATACTATCACTTGTTATTATGTTTTTTTTTCAGTATTACCAAAATCTAAAAACGAAACAAGCCTAAAAGCAGAATCAACTGCTGGTATTTCAAAATTCATTACACTATTAAATTTTAGATGAGTCGCATTTTTTACACATCTGCTTCACTTTCGTACCTATTTTGAGGACATGTTTCGCAAATCTTCGTTTGCATCTACGGCTCTTGTGCGACTGACGCTAGATCTAGCGGTGTGGGTAATTCTGGGGTTGTTGCTGCCATCTGTTGATTTAGTGATGAACTGAAATGTGGGATTCTCTTCTAGCGGGATTTCAAAGTTCATTAGTTGGTTTTTATGTTTTTCTATGTATATCCTCTCCCATATGACGAGTTCACTATGTTTTTGTACGTATTTTAGTAATTCTGTGCTATCTTCAATTTCATGATTTTCAGACCAGAAATGAGCTGCTATTGCGGACTTATCAATATTTTTGTATCTTAAGTGCCTGAAGTGTTCTTTCTTTCTAGTGCCTATGTTCCTTTTTGTCCTTCCTATGTAAATTTTTTCACAGTCTTTACACTTAATTTTGTAAATGCCTGACTTTTCCTCTGGTTTTATCTTATCAGTATTATTACTGTGAAGTAGGTTTTTAATGTTGTAATTGTTTTTTGGTGCCAATGTTATATTGTATTTCTTGAATATTTTTTGGAACTTTTTTGTGGCCCAGGGGTGGTAAGTAAATTTAGCAAATCTAGTTTCTTGTTTTATTGGCGTGAGAGCTGTGATATGTTTTAATTTCTTTTGAAGTTTGAATAATTTTAGTTTTTTATCTACAAGGTTTTTTCCATATCCATTTTTAATTGCAGTTTTTAAGATTTGATGGTATTCGTTTTGATATTCTTGCTGGCTGAGAGGTAGATTTACTAATCTGTGTGTCAGACTGTTGATGGTTGCATGTTTGTGTGGAATTGGGTTGAAACTATTTGCTTTGATGTAATTATCTGTGTGTGTTGCTTTTCTATGAATGCCAAATTCTAGTTTTTCATTGCCTTTTTTGATTTTAAGGTCTAAAAAAGGTAGAGTACAGTCCTCTTCAGTTTCTACTGTGAATTGTATGCTGGGTTCTTGCAGGTTGAGTAGTTTCAAAGCATCATCTATTAGTTTGTAGGGCACTATTGCAAAGATGTCGTCTACGTATCTGTACCATGTTTTAAACATATGAGGGAAGGCTTTAGTAATATGTGTTTCGAAAAAGCTCATGTATAGATTGGCCAAAAATGGTGATAGCGGGCTTCCCATAGCTAGTCCTGAAATTTGTTTGTAATATTTTTCATCGAAGACAAAATAATTTTGATGTATACATAATTCAGTCATTGCCACATATTCTTCTATTGCATTGGCATCCAGGTTTATAGAATTTAGCCATTTTTTCAGTTGAATCAAAAGTTTGTCTAATGGAATGCTAGGGAAGAGGGAGCGGACATCAAAGGATACTAAAGTGTCATGAGGTTTTAGTTTAAGATTTTGAATTTTTTCTACCAGGTCTAAAGAGTTTTTTATACTCAGAGTATGGAATTGTGGAAAGGACTGAAATTTTTTGGTTAGCCATTTTGCCAAAAGGTAAGTAGGAGTGTTTATATTATTTACAATGGGTCTCATGGGTATGTTGGGTTTGTGTATTTTAGGCAAACCATATATTCTTGTCCTCAAAATAGGTACGAAAGTGAAGCAGATGTGTAAAAAATGCGACTCATCTAAAATTTAATAATTTTTCGCTTCACTGTGGTGTTCCAATACAGTTGAATCTCATTACACTATGTTTATTTTTTAAAATAAATATCTTTTCCCAAACCATTAAATCTATGGGACGATTTAATTGTTTTAATAATTTAACTTCAGGGTTTATTTCATGGTTAAATGACCAAAAATGATCTGCTATGGCTGATTAATCAGTTTGTTTATACCTAATGTTACGAAAATGTTCTTTCATTCTAGTGTCCAAATTAAGTTTTGTCTTTCCATTATAAACCTGTTCATAATATAAACAATTAAATTGATAAATACCCACGTTTTTATTATTAGGAATTTTATCTTTTTTTAGAGAAATGTAGTAAATTTTTAATACTATATTTATTTTGAGGAACTAAAGTTATACCAAACTCTTTAAAAATGTTTTGAAAATGTTTATTAACCCAAGGATGGTAAGTAAATTTTTAAAATTATAATCATCTTTTATTTTTTTAAATAAATCAACAAATCAAACTATTAAAAACAGCAAATTTATGTGAAAAAGGGTTAAAACTTGTTTTATCTTTTATGTAATTATGTAACCCTTTTTCACATAAATTTTCTGTTTAAAACTTGTTTTATTTTTTAAGTAATTATGTAATCCTTTTTTCACATAAATTTGCTGTTTTTAATAGTTTGATATATAGATTAGTAAATATACCCCAAAATAAAGAGGAATTTAATAAAGAATATAAGCATATTATTAATACTGCTTTAATTAATGGTTTTAGTACATATTTTATACAAAAAACTATTGAAAAATTTAAATATAAAAAACTGTTGATGATATTTCTACCCTTAAAAAATAAAAGACGATTATAATTTTAAAAAATTTGCTTACCACCCTTGGTTTAATAAACATTTTCAAAACAATTTTAAAGAGTTTGGTATAACTTTAGTTCCTCAAAATAAATATTTTTTTTTTTTTTATTTATTTATTTGTGTACTAAGCTATTACAACTGTTGAGCTGATCACCAGTATTTGGCCCAGGCCATTAATTGGTGAGCAGCCCATTGAATTACAAAATGTGTAGTACACTACTTACATTTCTATTACTACTACCATTACTACTATTGCTTACACACTATTGTTCATTTCCTTTTTTCACAGTCCACTTCCATTTATTTTTCACTTTATCTAAGAACTGACCTACATTCTTGAGATTTTTATCTATAATTTTACATATATCAGGACTTCGCTTAATTTTTCTCCAGATATATTCTTTTCGCCAAATCTCTGTTTCCCTGCATTCGAAAAGGATATGTTCCACATCTTCCTTACCCCCACACAATGGGCACTTGTCTTTCACAAACCCATTCCGCTGCCCTTTTAGCCTCCACACTCCTGCTCTCAGCCATGCTATCCCCTTCCTTTCTTCATTAATGGTTTTATCTATATACTGCTCCCTTCCCCAGCCACTTTTTAACTCAACATAATATACCAATGACCTCTTTTCACCTAACTGGCTGAACAGTTTTTGAATCTCTATATCTTCAAATCTTTTTCTAACACCCTTCCAGAAACCTTTATAATTTCTCTCTCTTTTTCTCCAAATATCCCCTAAGCCATTATTTTCTAAATTGTTTCGTAGAGTGCTTGCCCAGCCCGAGCTTTGCAGACTTGCTTCTTGATATTTTAAACATTGTTGCAATAAGAGTCCTTCATCTAAATTCAAGATCCTATGCCAGTATTTCAAGGCTCTTTCCATTATTAACCCTTTCCTTGTTACTCTCCCCATTTCAATTTGAGCAACTTCGTTTGCTGTTGCCATTGGCAGCCCCAAAACTTCCTTACAGAACATCCTGTGTATCTGATCCACAACTTCCCACCCATTCTCAAGCCCCCATATTTCAATGCCATATAGCATTCTGGCCTCGACTACAGAACTATATACTCTTTCCAACCATTTCATCTCCATCTCTGGCATTTTATATAGACACCCTCTCACAGCCATCATTGCTGCTTTCCCTTTTGCCAGTGCTGATTTCTTTTGTTTTTCCCATTTGCCTCCTGCATCCAATTTTAATCCTAAGTAAGTACAGTCACGCACTACTTTGTATTCAGCTTCTCCCTTCGTCCACTTTTCATATTTACTCAATTTAGTTCCTTTTTTAAATACTACAATTTGGGTTTTTTCGCTGTTTACCTTTAAGCCCCACTCTGAACAGTATTTCTCCACCTCTTGCAAAGATATTTTTAACCCATTAACAGTAATGGACATTATTACCAAATCGTCTGCAAAAAGTAAACCTGGGACTTGTAAGTTGTTTATTACTGGTATAAGACTATTATTCTTACTTATATTTTGTAATACATCATCAATAAATAAATTGAATAAAATTGGACTTAGCTTGCACCCTTGCCTTAGTCCTTTTCCCTCCAGTTGTATTTCTTTAGTTAGTGCCCCTTCTTCATATTTTATGCAAAATGTGTTTTCATTATACAATCCTTTTAGTATAGTTACCATTTGATTACTCACTCCTTTCATTAACAGCTTATACCACAACAGTTTCAGCTCTACCCGATCGAAAGCTTTTTCCAAATCGATAAAAGCCATATATAATTTACCTTTCTTATTTTTTAGGTATTTATCTACTAGTGTTTTTATGATGAATACATTATCAACTGTCCGCCTCCCCTTTCTGAAGCCCATTTGGAATTCTGAAAGAATATTATGCTCCTCTACCCAGACTTGCAGCCTTTCTGCCAAAATACCCGTATAAATTTTTCCCACATTCGATAACAGTGCTATGCCTCGGTAATTATTGGGTATATCCATATCCCCTTTACCTTTATAAATTGGCTGAATAATAGCTTTTTTCCAACTCTTAGGTGTATACCCTTTGGTTTTCATTGAGTTGAACAATGATGTTATAACTTTAACTCGGTTCACGTCTTTGCTCCATTCCCTAATGAACTCTCCGGGTATACCATCTATACCTGGTGCTTTGTTCCTTTTAATTTTTTTAATTTGATTCATTACTTCTTCATCTGTTATGACACTGTCCAAGATTTCATTGAAATTATTTACTATTTCTGGGATTACCCTCCCTACACTAAAGCTTTCAAATGTATATAAAGTTGCAAAATACTCTAACCATTCTTCTTGAGTTATGTTAGATTTGACAATATATTTTTTGTATAATGTCTTAATACCTTTCCATATTTTACTTACATTATTTTCAGTAATAGTACTGATTAGTTTGCTGGCATTTCTTTTCCTCCATTGAGATTTTTTATTTTCCAGCAACTTATTATAATAATATTTGCTTAGCAGATATTGTTCTTTCAGTTTGATATTCCCTGATTCTCTCCATTTTACCAACTCCGCTTTTACAATACCTTTATTTATTTTACACTCCTCATCAAACCATGTGTCACTTTCAATAATTTGCCTGTTTCTAACTTTCATCTGTTCCCCTGCCCATTGCAATATGAAATTTAGGATATTCATCGCCTTTTCAATTTCAAAGGTTTCCGAATTATATAGTACCCCATACTGACATATTTTCCCTCGCTCGGAATTTAAAAGATTTTCAAAGTTTGCCTTATGGTATTCCTTCCACCTATATCTAACATGTTCTCTATTTGCTGTTATTTTCTCCCTTATTTTGTCAGCTTCCACATTTTGAGATTTGATTTTAATACATGTTAGTAATGGGAAATGACCACTATTGGTACTTATGTTAGACACTTTAAAATTAGTCACTATATGTCTAATATTATTGGACCAGAAAACAAAGTCAATTACACTCTGGCCATTTGCATTTATGAAGGTGTATTCCCCCTGCTCATCTTCACCGTATTTCCCATTAAGAATGTCAAGCGCATTTATTTCACAAAATTCAATGAGTTTTTCACTTCCTCTCTCGACTATCTTGTCCTTGCTGCGTCTAATATTATCATTTTTCCCTGTTAGGTTATTATTTTCCCAATCATCTGTCAGATTTACGTCACTTTCCCCAATTCTTATATTTAGATCTCCCATTATTATAATCTCAATGTTAATGTATTTATCCCTTAACCTCTCAATGTCTTTGTCTAACAGATAAAATATTTCGGGATTATGAAACTGTGAGGAGGCTGGCGGGTTATACACTATACCTAAACATATCATGCTGTCATCTAGCTCCTTATCTTCTATTACAACCCAAAGCACTTCTTTATGCCTGGACCATGATTCTTTCATTGTTTTACACAGAGACTTCCTAATAAAGAAACCTAGGCCTCCAGATAGTCTCCCTTTCAAAATAAATATAGTATTAAAAAGTTATTACATTTCTCTAAAAAAAGATAAAATTCCTAATAATAAAGAAATCTGGTATTTATCAATTTAGTTGTTTAGATTGTGATCAGGTTTATATTGGAAAGACAAAACGTAATTTGAAAACTAGAATGAAAGAACATTTTCGTAACATTAAGTATAAACAAACTGATTAATCAGCCATAGCAGATCAATTTTGGTCATTTAACCATGAAATAAATCCTGAAGTTAAATTATTAAAACAATTAAATGGTCTGATAAATTTAATGGTTTGGAAAAATATATTTATTTTAAAAAATAAACATAGTGTAATGAATTTTGAAATACCAGCAGTTGATTCTGTTTTTAGGCTTGTTTTGTTTTTAGATTTTGGTAAAACTGGAAAAAACATAGTAACAACTGATAGTATCATTGACAACAAAGTTGTTTGATGACTGAAGATGTAAACAAATGTTTACAAAATCAATCTCATCAATAAGAAAAGATTACATCATTTCCTTAAGATAAGTGAAGTTTTTGTTGCAAATAGTTATATTTGTGAGTCCATAAAATCTTTATTGTGAATGAATTCTATATAGCTTTGAATTACTGGGAAATCATAAGGGATATGCTTAAAGTTTATTTTGATAAACTATTTTGATAAGACACATAATTGTGTGAAACAACTTTTTTGTTCATGACAAGTTTTATATTTGTTTCTCCATGCTTTTGAAATGAAATTGTAGTGTTAACGCCCACTTTTACTACATGAGCACCACACAGGCCGTGACATTGATGATATATGTTATGAAGATGGAGTACAGGTGGAATGAGATGGCAGAGAAACCAGAGATCCCGGAGAAAACCTACTCCAGCACCGTGTTGTCCACCACAAATCTCACTTTGCTGTCACCTGGGATCGAACCCGGGCCGCCTTGTCCATGCTTTTTGAGTTAAATGTTTGTTTCTGCTTACTGAATGTAGCTAAGCAGTTACAGCTTAATCTGAGATCACTTGTAGGCAAGAATATATCATGAACTATATAATATGGTTAGATGAAGCACCTTGTAAGTACCTACTGTAAAACATAAACTGTATATATTAATATAAAACATTTAGGTGGGTAAACCATATCATGTTTTGTAATAAAGGATCATATATAAACACTTTCATAAGCCGGAATAAGTGAATATGAAAGTTCTTCATTTGGCTACCTTATTAGTGTCTGTAGTATCAATAGTTTGCACCAATATTACAAAATGTCATATTTCAAATTGCTCTACTCAATTTGTAATTATTAAAACTACATCAGTTTATAAATACTGAGTTTGCAAAATGACTGTGGTATCCAGAGTACCTGATAACAACAGGCACAGGAACCTTAGAAAAAATTATCTTTTCTGTTTCCACCCTCAAAACCTCATCTCTTGAATAGTAATTTATCATCGTCTTCATCATCAATGACAACTTCAACTTAGTATGACAATTACAGCTTGGTACCCCCTTTGCTTGTGTATTATCATTAAAATGTTCAATATTTAGTTATGGCTCTAAATGCTTAAAAATTCCTTATTCTATGCAGTCTTCTGTCTTATATCTGAAAAATGAACAGTTCATATTTCTGTAGTGCAATGTAAGAACTCCATAACCAATAAAATTTGAAAATTTGAGAACTTCAGGCTTATGATTAAGAGATAAATTTATTGGTAGTTCTAACAAATATCAAAAGTTGGTGCATAATTTCATTCTTTGTAATAATAGAAAATTATTGTGCAATTATGTATGGGATAAATTAAAAGCTCTTATATACATATTTCACAAATGCTGGTTTCAGAATTCTTGGAATAAATCATAAATTTTATTTGTATATTTCATTTTAACTTGGTTCCAGATCTGAGATAATAATTTGGATTTTGGTCTCCCCTAAGCATTTATTGATTGTAAATTAAAACACATTAAAAGTGACATACCAGGCTGTCAAAAGTTAATCTACACATCTTAATGTAGATGGATTAATGTAATACTTTTGGATTAGATTAGATGAGTAGTACCTTTATCTTTAACTGGTTACATCCTGTACATATTGATTATATATTTAGGATAACAGTTTGGCCATTTAAAATTTAAATTTTATTATAAACATTCCTTTGAAATTATAATGTTCAAAAGTCACTCATTGTTTCTCATAGTCAACTGAATTTACTCTGAAAGTGGACGGTTTATAAAGCTTTACAAGCAGACCAGACAATATCTAAATTTGTTAGAAATTGCTGGGAAGCTTGAAAATCGACTGGGAGGTAGTAATTGAGTGATTCCGACATGGGTCCCAAGTCATTTGGGATTGAAAGCAATGACAATACCAGTGGACTTGTCAGAAAACACTTTAAATGTGCTTGAACCCCATTCAGGATGCTAAATGAATAGTTAAGATGGCATTGCTAAAATAACATGCCAAATGCTGAGGAAAATATTCTAGCATAAAAGGAGCTATGTAAGAAGTGAGCAAATGAATGTTCAGAAATAATGCAAGAATCATTTGTAGATTGGTCATGGAGGTTTTAGGAAGCACATCAATTAGGACGTTTCAAAACCTAGGTGTAGGATTTGTAATAAGGAGGAAGAAGCAGTGTTTCATTTAATCTTAAAATGAAAAACATTTATCAAAACAAAATAGTTGAACTTTTGAACAGTGAAAATAGAATGTAACCCTATGGAAACTGTATGGAAAAGTTAGTGAAAAGAGGAAACAACGGCTGGAATCAAACCAAGGGCTAATGTGCACTGAAGATCTTTTTCTGATTCATAGATATGGTTGGAGGTGTGGGATGAATAAGAATTTTTCCTGTGTTTGCCCTTATTTTCATGAGACAAATATCAGTGGACCCAGTGTTTCTTTTATCATCTCTGAAGATCTGAGTTGTAAAAAGGTACATGATACATTTAATGTTTCACTTTTTTTTTTGGTAATTTATGTCCTCCAACGTTAAGTCATATTGGACAGTGAATGAAATGGGTGAAATGATGCTCAAATGAGTCCAGTGTCCATGGAGCTTAGAGCTACCTGGCATTTGTCTTTTAAGGATAAGGGAAAACCCTGGAAAAAACCCTATACAGATAACTCACCCTAACCGAGATTCAAACTCGGGACTTCTAGAACGTGAGGCAGACATGCTACCGTCTACGCTACCAAGGTGGATAGTTGTTTTCTTTGCATCTAATCAAGAACACTACCTGCTACAGGAGAAGCCTTGCTGAGGCTGTCATATATATTTTGTGATATTTTACTTCTTTTATCTTCTTACACTTATGTGAAAGAGCTCAGAAAAATACGCCTAAGCAATTAACACAGTTTACAGAGCCTGCTGGGTACCAAACAACTAAATGAAAATATGATTTAAGGTTAATAAAGATGAGAAGAGTAGAGAACTTGCATAACATTACATTAGCTATGCCAAGAAAAATCTGATAATAACTAATTTCTTGATCTCTTCTGCATATAACTTGCTAACAAAGATAAATGAGTTCAATCTCAGAAAAAGAGCTGTTAGCTATATTATGCAAGTGTGCTTTTATAGGTTATACAAGAACATATATTCTGCTGTGGATATACCTATGTAATATGCCTTCAGTAGAAGCCTATGACATAGTATTTTCTTCTGACAGCAATAAAATAACAGGACTATGCTATATAAAATTGAATTGAATTTGTTACTCCTGGAAGACAATTATCATGTTGCAGTACTTAACAGTTGACAGAAAATAGCTTATTTCTAAATTACAACAATATTCTAAACATTTTTCTTAGTTTAAAAAGCTTGGTTGTTCTGAGTATGCGTAAACAATGTAAATTCTTAATTGTAATATTGTACATCAGTATTACTTTAGCAATAGTGATTTTTCTTATAAAATAACCAAGTACTTGGGTTGAATTTTAGCTTATAAGAAATGCATATTTTGTATTCTTTCATACTATAGGTAGATATGTATCATTTAGGCTTGAAAAGGTTATGTGTTTCAGTTGGTGTGCCAAATTGAAGAAGATTTTATCTGAATTTTTTTTATTTACTAAACTCACACTGTGAGATCATTTTCAATTGTTGTTTTTATGTGTTGAATTGTTTTACGATTCTTTGCAAGCTAACTCTTTGATCATGAAGTCATAGCAAGGTAAATGGTAATCTACTGGAATTTAAGACCATGTTGTTAATTTTCCCAATAAATATTTATTATAACTAATTCTTCTTGGAGTGATTTTTTATTTACAAATATTTCTACCATAATGTGCTTTATTCAGAATATTTTAACAATTTAATTTGTTTCCTTCTGCTCGGAGAATAGCTTCCTGACCAATTTTTGACTAATATGATTTCTTATTTATTTTATTATAAACAATTCAACTATTTCGAGATTTAACTGTATTGGAACACCACAGTGAAGTGAAATAATTATTAATTTTTAGATGAGTCGTATTTATTACACATCTGCTTCACTTTCGTACATATTTTGAGGACATGTTTCGCAAATCATCGTTTGCATCTTCTGCTCTTATGCGACTAAAGCTTGATCCAGTGGTGTGGGTAATTCTGGAGTTGCTGCTACCATCTGTTGATTTAGTGATGAACTTAAATGTGGGATTCTCTTCTGGCGGGATTTCAAAGTTCATTAGTTGGTTTTTATGTTTCTCTATGTATATTCTCTCCCATATGACGAGTTCACTATGTTTTTGTACGTATTTTAGTAATTCTGTGCTATCTTCAATTTCACAGACTGTGAAAAAATTTACATAGGGAGGACAAAAAGAAACATAGGCACTAGAAAGAAAGAACACTTCAGGCACTTAAGATACAAAAATATTGATAAGTCTGCAATAGCAGCTCATTTCTGGTCTGAAAATCATGAAATTGAAGATAGCACAGAATTACTAAAATACGTACAAAAACATAGTGAACTCGTCATATGGGAGAGAATATACATAGAAAAACATAAAAACCAACTAATGAACTTTGAAATCCCGCCAGAAGAGAATCCCACATTTAAGTTCATCACTAAATCAACAGATGGCAGCAGCAACTCCAGAATTACCCACACCACTGGATCAAGCTTTAGTCGCATAAGAGCAGAAGATGCAAACGATGATTTGCGAAACATGTCCTCAAAATAGGTACGAAAGTGAAGCAGATGTGTAATAAATACGACTCATCTAAAAATTAATAATTCAACTATTGTCTATGTACAATATCTCAAAGATTTACATTGACAAGTTTATTTATTCATATGTATCACAAATTTGTTTTAATGATAATGAATGTTTCAGATTCAAGTCTGGTGTATTATACTTTTATTACTTTTACTTATTATTTATTATTATTTTGTATGTGTAGAATATTTTTGCTCTTTAAGAGGGAAGTGTTTCTTTACTAGTGGGTATGTATGCACAACTTATGTACTTAACACAAATTTTTCTCTACCCTATGTAACTTTTAAATGGAGGAGATCTATACATAATTTGCAGAGCTAATATTCTCCACAAGCAGGTATTAACATTGTGTTCTCACTGTCTGTTTATATTTCTTCTGAACCGCAATATTAAAATACATTAACATGATTCTAGTTAATCGATGGAAATTGATCATTTCTTCACACTAGCCATATATAGGCTAAGGTTTTTGATAGATAGAGTCACATGAAAAATTCAATGCCACAGCCAGGATTTGAACCACAGCTCCTGGTTTCCATCCAGTCGCTCTAACCCATTGAGCTACCAAGGCCAACTTGCCATCATGACATTAAATTCTCCATTTGACTCGTATATTTTCCCGGTAGACCACTAGGGACTCTAGCATCTGAGAATCAATCAATCAATCAAATTTCCCATCATTGCTAAGTGGAACATAGGGCTCTCAGGAAACTTCTCCATCTAACTCTATTCCTGGCTAGCTCCCTGATCTCACTCCAGGTCTTCCCCATCTTCTTGGCTTCTGCGAGAACTGTTCGCTTCCAAGTTGTCTTGGGTCTGCCAGTTCCTCAGCTGCCCTGAGGGTTCCAATCCAATGCCTTTCTAGCGTGATCATCTTGAGGTCGGCGAAGTGTATGTCCCAGCCATCCCCACTTCCTATGCCGAATTTCTAATTCAACTGCTTTTTGGTTTGTTTTTGTCCATATGTTTTCATTAGTTATCTGGACCGGCCAGAACACTTTTAATATGTTTCATAAACATCTATTAATGAAAACTTGCAGTTTATTTATGATTGATTTAGTTATTCTCCAGGTTCCACACCCATATAAAAGCGCGGATTTAACATTAGAGTTAAAAATTCTCAATTTGGTGTTCTTTGAATAAGCAGCACTCTTCCATATTGGTTTTAGCAGCCCAAATGCATATCTTGCCTTCTTTATTCTTACATCCACATCACTATCTGTACCACCTTGATGGGAAACTATGCTACCTAAATATGAGAATTCCTTCACTCTTTCAATTATGCCGCTGCGCAGAGTTAAAGGGTTGGATTGAGTGGCAAAGCATCTGAAAATAATAAGAGTTAAATGATGAAGCCTGGGACTCAAGTACTTACGATAGTAAGTCGCCACAAACGGTGTATCTCAGTTGCAACTAGATGGAAACCAGGAGATCCGTGGTTCAAATCCCGGCTGTGGCATTGAATTTTTCATGTTGACTCTATCTAACATTAAGATGAGTTTTTCTTTAACTCTCTTCATTATCTTGATCTTTTGTGAAGTTCTCTTATATACATTTGCTACATATAAAAGAAACTATACATATGTAACTATTTCCAAGCAACTCCTAATGCTTCCTTCATCTGCTAATACATTGTTGATTCTTCCTTCAATTTTCTCAACCAGTCACATATTACTATTTACATTTTTTTTTTAAATTTACATCTTCCAACGTAAATCATATTGGACGATGAATGAAATGCACGAAATAATGCTCAAATAAACCCAGGGTCCATAGAGCTTAGAGTTACCTAACATTCGACTTTCAAAATAAAGGAAACCTCTAGAGAAAGCCTTATCCTGATAACTCAACCTGCCGAGATTCACATGTGTGTATACATGTATGGGGGAAGGGGTGAAACAAAGACAGAAACTGATATTGTCTTTGTCATTGAAAACATAATGCCTACCACATATCTAACAAAATGTGAATTATATAGGAGAAAGAAAAAAGCAGAACACTGAGTGAAAGATATATATTGGTTCTCAAAACATGTAACCACTTTTGACATGAAATACATGTTAAAATTTCAATTATTTATGGTGTACTTGCACTATATTTTGCTATCATTATGCAGGAAGATTGCATATCATGTCACTTACAGCTATTAGTCATTGCTGTTAGTAGCATAGGTTGAATTACATAACATTGTTTTAAAGACATTTTACTAGATTAAAACAGAAATATAGACACCATTAAAATACTGATTAGCCATAGTTTCTTCATCTACTAGGAACATATTTAACTCAGTTTGATCTTATCAGATATAAAGATGATCACCTCTATTATCTAGTTGGGCACATAATGCTGTTCATATTTCTTTCAGCAGACTGAGAAAATAAAACTAATTATAGTATTACAATTACTTTCTTGGAAGTGTTGAAAACAGTGTTGTTATGATAAATTAACTTTAAAGAGAGTCGATTAAAGACACTAGACAACACTTACTTTTAAATTTTTCCGGAACTAGTTTCAGAGGCTTTGCCTCTATCATCGGCCGGCTCTCGACTGGTTCTCGCTGGTGTAGCCGACGACACCTTGTCACAGGTCTCCTCTGGTGGCGGCTAAAGGAACTTGCTGAACAAATCCTTCTGGGGGATGTCGAAATTGAATACTTTGTTCCTATTTTTTGAAATGAAGATTTGTTCCCATGTGGATAGTTCTTGTTTTCCTGATGTATGTTTCAGTAGTTTTGGTTCTGGATTTATGTTGTGGTTTTTTTCCCAAAAATGTGTGGCAACTGCTGATTTTTCTAATTGTTTATATTTTATGTTTCTAAAGTGTTCCTTTGCTCTTGTTTCTAAATTTCTTTTTGTTTTTCCAATATAAATTTGACTACAGTCATTGCATTCAATTTGATATATACCAGATTTTTTGTTTGATGGAATGGCATCTTTGATGTTTGAGCAAATTAGGTTTTTTAAGGAGAAATGGTTGACTGGTGCTAGTTGAATATTTTGTTTTTTGAAGACTTTTTTGAATTTATCATAGGCCCATGGATGGTAAGTGAATTTTTTGAAAATCATATTAGTTTCTGTAGATGAGAGAGTTGTGGTTTCCTTTAGTAGCTTCTTCTTTTTTGCTAAGCTCACTTTTTTGTCCACTAATGATTTGGGAAAGTTATTTTTTAGTGCTATTTCAATTATTTTGTTGTATTCTGTTTTGTATTCTTCTGCTGTGAGAGGGATGTTTACCAGTCTGTGTGCTAAACTATTGAAGATTGCCTGTTTGTGGGATCTTGGGTTGTAGCCATTAGCTTTTATGTAGTTGTCTGCCTGTGTTTGTTTTCTGTAAATGCCAAAGTTTAGTCTGTTTTTATTCCTCATTATTTTTAGATCCAAAAATGGTAAATGCTCGTCTTTTTCTATTTCTACAGTGAATTTGATGCTTTTTTCTTGGATATTTAAAAGTTTTAGTGCATCACTGATGTGTTTTTTTTGGTACTATTGCAAAGATGTCATCTACATATCGTTGCCAGAGTTTGAACATCCAAGGGAAACCTTTGTTGATCCTTATTTCTAATGCACTCATGTACAGATCGGCCAGGAAGGGTGATAGTGGGTTGCCCATTGCTAACCCTGAAGTTTGGTGATAATATTTTGTTTGAAACTGGAAGAAAAAAGAAACCACAACATAAATCCAGAACCAAAACTACTGAAACATACATCAGGAAAACAAGAACTATCCACATGGGAACAAATCTTCATTTCAAAAAATAGGAACAAAGTATTCAATTTCGACATCCCCCAGAAGGATTTGTTCAGCAAGTTCCTTGAGCCGCCACCAGAGGAGACCTGTGACAAGGTGTCGTCGGCTACACCAGCGAGAACCAGTCGAGAGCCGGCCGATGATAGAGGCAAAGCCTCTGAAACTAGTTCCGGAAAAATTTAAAAGTAAGTGTTGTCTAGTGTCTTTAATCGACTCTCTTTAAAGTTAATTATAGTATAATATATAAATTATATTACTAAGAATTTTTCTGGTCTGATTCAACTTTCAACCTTAACCATAATCATTGTGAAACAAGAATTAATATATATGAGTTAACACTACAACATGATTAATTAGTAGCACTGAAAAAAGTACTTATGTATTGTAAACTGTTTTCCAGGCAAGTCAAATAGCACTAACTGATCTTAGAAGTTTTCCGGAATTTATGAATCAGATGAGAGGAATTTAATGTATATTCCAGGACTTCATAAAGGTAGCTCAATGAAAGAGCATCAGTATGGATATTCAAAGACCCAAAGTTTGAAGTTCCAGCCAATACTTTCAAATCTAATTCCATTACAGCTTATGACTGATAGCCTCTGATTGATCGTAGCTTATAATAGTTTATTGTCTCTTAACAGCTGGCTCAGCATTTTCATTAAGTATGTGATTTCCATTTATAAGGCCAATCAATGATATCATGCACTGATAAGACACACAAAGCCAAGTCAGTATGGGAGTTTAATGTTATAACTGCATTTTGCCATGGTGACTCATTGATTAGAATAATCATGCATACAATGAAGGTTCAAATGGCATTGAATTTTTCAGTTTTGATTCTACCTTTCAAATTTGCCTACACAAAATTTGAATGGCATGATAAATGGAAACTATAATAAACACTTTAAATTCCAAGACTTATTTATGAACTGTAAGTTGCCATTGGGTATTTGATTTCAAAGTTTGAGATTTTCTTGTAGTCTTCCAGGAAAATGTGGGCCAGTTGGGGAATTTAATATCATAGCAGTATGTCCCCATTGTAGCTCAGGGTTAGAGTAGCCACACGAAGAACAGATTTGTGGTTCAAATCCTGGCTCTTAGTATTGAATTTCACAGGTCTGAAGCTATCTTTCAAAGTATGTGGTTATTTAACAATGTCATGAAAGTATCTGCAATTATCGCCTTGATATGCATGATATAAATATTATTAATTTTTTGGTGTTCGAAAACTACACCTCCAGTTACTATTATAGAATGACTCTTTTTCAAAATAATATTAACTGCATACCATTCAACCAAATAACAGAAAAAGTTATATTATGATACAATCGCAGTAACTGCAACTTTGTAGAATAAGGAAGAAGTTTGATTAATGACTACAGTGCATGTCTACAGTATTAAATATACATATCAATAGCTGGAGGTGTTGTTAACATCTGTGGTCGAAATTCAAAAAGCACAAAATGCAGCAATTTCAACCTCCCAGTTAATATGAGCAGGAAGTGGATAAAAAGCATTATCATCGACACAAGTATTTTTAGTGATGAATCAAAGCCTTCTGACATTCTATGGTGTTATGACATAACAGAAATCAACACAGGTAAAAAGAAAATATATTAAAATTAAAAAAAAAGACAATTAATATAGATAAACTGTATAGTTACAAATATAATATGCATTTTGGAATATTAGTTGTTTTATAAATACAGTAGCTTCGGTTTATTAAAATATTCTGTTGACATTTTATAGGTACTGTCTTCATTTACTTTCACCTAAAACTTCAAATGTTCTTTTTTTAAATGATTATCATCACTTTAACCCAGTGGTCATATCATGACTACATTATCTGCTTTAAAGCATAACAAACATGAACATTTCATTATTGACAATTGTTACAAACCATAGTGCAACAGAATTTCTTTTATGAATCAGAGTGCATTATAAATATTTTGGTCATTGAGTCTTTCTGAGAGTTTGTTTGGAATTGAACTCTTAAACCCTAAAAATGACATTTTAATTATTATCTGAAATGTTGGTTATCCAAAACAACCTCACCTCTCCTTTGTTCCAGTAAACAGAGGTGCTACACTACTATATTGTATAGTAGCTCCTAAGGTATTGTATTTGTAATTAATATTGAGTAACTAATGGCAGGAATAAAACTCACGTGTCCCAGATTCCTTTGAAGGTGAGGTTGGTTCCAGTTCCTGTAAGTGTGCCAGCACCCCCAAGATTTGATGCATATGCCACTCCCAAATAATAACAGATTGAACTTTTGTCTGGCCTCTCTGTCTCACTGCAAAGCATTAAATGTAATAAAAATGTAAAGATAAAATAGCAAGTTATTTTTATTCTTTAACAGCTAAAGATTTTCTTTTATTAGAGAATAATTGCATAATCATTAATTACTTACTCAGGATCAATCTGATATACAGATTTCCTTCTTGTTTCAGGATCAAAAGCACCACTTGCTTCTTCTGAATCAGCTGTGTTAACTGATATTGTTCGATGATGCCTCTCACAGTCTTTATGCTGCAGAAAATAAGGTGCCTATATTAACACTAATACTAAAAAATGAACTTCATTTGTGGGGAAAAACCAATTTAAATGTTATACTTGAAATGAATTATAAATTAAGTATATACAGGCAGTAGTATGTATACCATGCATTATGTAATTCAGAGATACAAACCAATTAACTATAATTATATCATTATAGTCAAGGAAATAACAGTGGTCACTGTATTAAAAGTGTTTACTCAAAGTGTATGGGCTTTTTATTTTCTTTAGGACATTTTACTGCTTACATGGAATATTTTTTTATTCTTATAACATATATTGCACAGGTTGCTTTTAATGTGTTAGAGCTCTAACCAGGACAGTATGTTAACATTTTTTTCTAGTTCCTAATTGCATTTTTGTTATATCAAATACAGCTGGTATTGAAAGTTAAAACAAGTAATACACTTCTAATTAAGGATAATGTATTGATATGCTTTGTATAAAGTGTTATGGTAGTGAAACATGGTCTATGAGAAGTACTGATATCAGCAGAATTTCGATAAAACTAAATTATATGTATGAGAGCAGCACTAAGCTACACTCACTTGGACCATAAAAGAAATGAAGATATAATGCAAGTATGTGTGATTGAAGGAATTTGGTAACAGTGACATCAAAATTCGTTGAAAAACCTGAACTTACAAACAATCTCCCAGGTTATGAACAAGTAGTATCTGCAGTAGGAGAATCATGCACAACAAATGAATCATAACAAATTCCCATCATAGTTCAATATCGCCCCCAAGAGACAATCTTTGGGTTGTCCAAGGAAAAGATGACAAGACTTTAACAGACTTTGGACCTAACACATGGTGGTGGCGGTGGCGGTGGCGGTGCTGGTGGCGGTGCTGGTGCTGGTGGTGGTGGTGATGATGGTTGTGGTGGTAGTGAGAAGAAGAAGAATAAGAAGAATGTTTTGTATACATATAGTAAGAATGTTTTCTCTAATAAACACAGCTCTATAATCAATGATGACAGATATGCTTGATAGTCAGTGGTAGCAAAGTATGTCTAAAACTTTGAAATGAATTTTGATGCTCTTTTGAATGTTAAAATTTTCACTTTTTGCAATACTGTTCCACAGCATTAGTGGAACTGTATTTCATTTTGCTTGACTGACACAAGTCAGTACATTTACTAGCATGTAAAAGAACTCCAGCAGAACGACATTTCACTACATTTACAGCGCTGATATGATCCTGGCAATTTTAGCATTGCTGACAAACAAAATATATATTTGTTTCATTTTGTACTAGACAATGAAAAAAGCAGTAGTACATGGTTCAGACTTCACATTATTAGCTAGCACATGTCACCAATGTATTGTTGAATTCATCATTTTTGAAATCTGCATAAATTCCATTTCTTACAAGTGAACCAATGCAACATTCCATAAGCTCTTATATTTAAGATGGAAAATAATGGGAGAAAAGGCAAAGATACTCAAGTAACCTGCCATTTAAATGACTTGTGAATGATGCTGATTTGATGGATACACTACAGTGCATTTTTCTGCGATTTCCTGTCTTGGTAAGTGACCCACTCTCAGGCTTCATGTTAAATATGAGTGAAGTACAGAATCATTTTAACTGAACACAACTAATAACCAGAGAGTGACATGTAAAATATACATGGTGACAAATAAAACAATATATGACATGGAAAGAAACAGGTTACATCAATACACTGTGTGAAATATTCAAAACTTCCACTGAAAAAGGAGTACACAGTTTTTCCACTGCCATCAGAACAGTGATATGTAACACATGAAAATGAGGAGAAATGCAATACTCTGTCATCCTGTAGCTTCAACATCTCCCACAACAGGTAAATAAATTTAACAGTTCATCATCATCATCATCATCATCATCATCATCATCATCATCATCATCATCATCATCATCATCATCATCATCATCATCATCATCATCATCATCATCATCATCATCATCATCATCACCATCATCATCCCCATCCCCCTCATCCTCATTCTCATCCTCTTCCTCATCCTCCTCCTCCTCCTCCTCCTCCTCCTCCTCATCATCATCATCATCATCATCATCATCATCATCATCATCATCATCATCATCATCATCATCATCATCATCAAATACTAAATTTTTATAAATGATCATGTGCTGATAACTAAAAGTAATATAATAATTTAGTAAACAAACTCCTACCTTACAACGGGAGCATCAAGTACAAAATATGTTAGAAAAAATCAGCAAACGTATGAAGTATTGAGTATCAAGAAGTTATATCACCCCATCCCTAATGCACATTTAACTGTATTTTTTATAAATAGTTACAAATAAAGTTTATGCACTAGCAATTTCATTTGGAACTTACTGTGATTAGAAAGTAATATTTTATATTTTAGTATAACCTAAATCATGAAACTTTGGCAAAGTTTTTATTTCACTTGGGAATAAATTAAAATATTCAGAAGCTGTATACGATATACAAACAGGCAAAGGTTTACAAACTAATAGGCACAAAATCAGCTAATTGCCCTAAAACAATATGGCTACAGCAAGTATAAACAAAGAACCATATCAGATGTTTGATCCTTGACCACTGACTTAAATGATTTTAATGTGTAATATATGGACTTTTTTTAAACAGTTAATGCACATAAATCTTTTCTAAGAGAAATAAATATTTGTTGTAGAAAGTTAGGAAGAGAGTTCAGTGACAGTGCAGTGATGTTGGGAAACTCTTTGAAGATGGTAGTTTCTCCAATGAATGCAAACTGGTCTAGTCTGGTACGCCAATAAATGTGGCATTGTATGGTGTAAACTGCTTAACATCAAACAAGAGATGACCTAAACAATTGACTCCCATGTTAGACCTTCCATTTTCCTTTGTGTCTAGATAACATAGTTGCTGCATTAAGGATCGTTTACGTCACTTGCCCCATGCTACTTGCAATATAAGGGGAAAGAGGGGAACACATTTTATACTTCAAATTGGATACAACCTAAGAGCACATCACATGAGACAAGGGGCAAAAAAACCAATCAATTGATTCCATTTAATAAGAATGGCAGCTACAGACCACAGACAATAACAGCTCTGTTGTTGATGCAATGCTATACTATTTGGAGGGGACAAAGAAATGTTTTGATTCTGTCAGTAGCATGATGGATTGTGGGAACAGTAGGAAATTGAAACTGAATTTTTATTTATGGATGCTCTTTCACTGCTGTGGTTCTTAGTATCTCATTATATATCAGGCATAAAGGTCCGCTTAATTTTGCTCTGAGACCTCTTAATCAGGCCTAAGGTTCTTTTATGTGCCATGAATCTATGACAGGAGACCACTTCTCTTCCAAAGAAAGCCATGTTAAGAATTTTTATGCGTGAAAAAAAATCCATCGCCCTCTGCCGGGTTTGAGCCCATAAGCTCGGGAAGCAGAGTCTAGCATTTTACCATTAGACCATGAAGGACAAAAAAACAGCAGAAAGGATGCTGCTTAATACTGTATAAGCACAAAATGAACAAATTATTTATTACTGTTGTCTTAATAAAGAGAAGCGAACGTGTGAACTTCATAGCTATGCCATGATTTTTTTTCTATATTCTTCAATGTTTTTATTTGAAAATTTTCAATTTAAGATTATTGCAGTTGACATACCTATATAATTTAAATAATTTTGAAATGTTAAATTATAAAGATTCAGTAAAATCACTTCAATAATAAATATGCCAAACACATTAATTTATAATCTACTGTCAAATATGTGTAGTGCATAACTCCGCCCACATGTACTAGTTCAACATGTGTGCAAACTGGAGTTAAGGGCTTTTTCTCTTGCCAGTATACCTTCATAGGGACACTAGTAGACTATTTCATTCATTCATTTCAAAGTGTTAAAACATTTTGAAAATGTTAGAAATTTTAAATCTTAGATATATTTACATACCAGAGGTCTACATCGGTGCATGGAGGGAATTATGACCTGTGAATGAATTTATTATTGATGCTTATGTACTCCATATGCATATGTTGTCGTTTGTTGTTGTTGTTGTCTGCTGTCTTTTCTCTGGTTGTAGAACTATAAACTTCTTTATTAAATTATTGACTGGTGGGATTTCAAAGTTCATCATTCGGTCCTTATTAAAGAGCATTTTAGAAACATCAGATGGAAACAGAAAGAAAAGTCAGCAGTAGCATTTCACTTTTGGAATGAAAAATATGACATTAACCCAAATCCAAAATTACTAAAAGGGGTGATAAACCAAACAAACTGACAACCTGCGAGAACATCTTGATATGGAAAAATAAGGGCCAAGTAATGAACTTTGATATCCAACTAGTCAATAATTTAATAAAGAAGTTCATAGTTCCACCACCAGAGAGAAGACAGCAGAAAACAACCTTCGAGGTTAAAAATGGAAGCAACAGCTTCCAAAACTACTCCCTCAAAAACATAAAAATGTAAGTGACAAAGTGTTAGAATCCAGCTACAAATAATTTTCTCAATTAAAATATTTGTTTTCTTTTATTGTTCCATTCAACATAAATAAGCTATTTTAATTGCAACATTAAATGTTTCACAGAAAATATATGAAACAGCTGTACTGGAATTTAAACCGTTCTTGCAAAGTTAATATTGTTCTTGTAATACAGCAAATTTTTGGAGTGACAAGGAGATAGCATGAATTCTACTCTGTAGCAGGTATGACCTTACCCTATAAGTGTGATTTTCTCACCAAGCTGCAAAGGAGATCATTCTGCCACAAATTTTTTTTTGTATTTCATAGCATTTTTGTACAACTCTTGAGAGACTATAAAGAACAATAAGCCTTTTCAGTGTACTCAAATTTGGTTTAAAGGATGACATCTATACACCTTTCAAACAGTATTGTTATTAAGCTTTGTAGTTATTATTTTTACCATTGTTTAATGTGTAATTTGACTGTAAGACACTATAGTCAATCCATCAACAATAAATATTATTCATTTGTGTTATTCAATTACATATCACCAGTAGTGGAAATTTTACTTACAGCATGAAGTTCGTCAAGAACTGCTTTCACAATTGGAGTCATCATTGCTGTAGTTGCCGTGTTTGAAATCCACATGGATAATATCATTGTTGTACACATGAAGCCTAAAAGTAATCTATAAAAGGAAATAAAATCAAAGAAGTTAGCTGCCATCTATGATGGTGTCCTTTAAAGTTCAAAATTACATGTGACAAGTAACCTGAAAGTTATGTTTTATTTCATAGTGTGTTATTAAGATGATATACTTACCTTACAGGACTTGTTCCAATGGTAAGGATAACTTTCAGTGCTATTCGTTTATGTAGATTACAGTGTTCAACTGCTATTGCTACAATCAGCCCACCTGGTGACAAAAAAGTATAGCATCATCTTAAGCACATATACCATGTAGTCATGTAGTGCATACAATGAAGCTATCCAGTGGTTGGAGGACAAAACAACTTAACTTCCAGTTTTTTTTAAATGTGCTTTCTGACAAAAGTAGAAATGTCTCACTAAAAATTACATTTCACTAAATGTTATAAAGAAATTGCTCCATTAGTAACCACAGAAAACCAATGTATTTCGTGTTGAAAACCAGACAACTAATTTTTTTTTAATTTACATCCTGTAACGTTAAGTCATATCGGACAGTAAATGGAATGGGTGAAATTATGCTCAAATGAGCCCAGGGTCCATAGAGCTTAGAGTTACCCGACATTTGTCTTTCAGGATAAGGGAAAACCCCGGATAAAAATCTTATCCAGGTAACTCACCCTGAACGAGATTCGAACTTGGGACCTCTTGAATGTGAGGCAGACACACTACCATCTATGCTACCAAGGCGGGTGAACAACTAATTAAATACTCAATAAAATAGCTTAAAAAGCACTCATTTCCCCCATTTTTATCATTAGTACTGTACTGAAGTGCAAAAAAGGTAAAAATTCTGGCTCCTGGGATAGTGATTTCAGGACTAATCGTTCATATGGAACTTATGATAAACTATTATATTTATAATTTTATGACCCTAGTTGTACAAATCTGCTTAAAACATTTTATTTGAATTTCAAATGAGCCAGTAAATATACTGACATGAGGTGTCACTTTTAAACACACTTGAAGACCTTTAGTCTGGGCCAGGTTTGAACCTGCAACCTTGGGATGAAAAAAAAAAGTGATGATTAACATGTTTGGCTCTTCATCCTTCACTACATCATCACAATTCAATACTATCTATGTTATTGTTCCTTAACCCTTATGATTCTAGAGTTGTTTTATTAATTCTCAAATTTAAATTTCCTTACTACACAAAGAAGTTGTTAAAATACAGGTAACTATTTAATAAACTATTATTTCATAAGGATTTTGAAAATAGTTGGCCTCAGTGCTAATATCATTTCATCATCTTATACAAACAACCATAAGATGATATGCATAGACAAACTTCACTACAAAAAAACTTAAGAACCTCTTCTGCTATTAAACGGTTAGTTTCAACAAATAACCAACCAAACAAAAATACACATACATATGAAACTCCATTCCATAGATTAACATGCAAGGTAACTCAAATTAACTGATTAAAGAGAAAACATTTATTTTCGTCTCCTATAGACGAAAGATGGTCTTACTTTCAACCAATGAAATTTGTAATTCCTTCCCAATATCACTGTGGTTA
>CM060950.1:349452583-349510083 GCA_030765055.1 Mantis religiosa
TACACAAACTTATGAATGATCCTCCAAGGAAGAATGGAATTTTTAAATTAGTTTGAACAGATGTAAGAATATGTGTGTGTTTGTGTGTGTGTGTTTTATGATGAAAATTTTCATGGCTGCTGTTGCCCATAATTAAAATACTTAACAGCATAAGCCACATCTTTAATAAACTAAAACTTCATGTCTCAAGAGATTTTCATCTCCCCTCTTTAGGAATCTGTCACCTCATTGGTATTAGTTTACTATTAACATATTTTAATGAATAATATCTATGTGTACGTATATCTATCACAGATGAGGGTTATTTAGAAAGTATTTCTGCAACAGCCACAAAACTGTTTTTACTTAATTACAACTATGAACATTTTGTGAAGTATTTTAATTTATTCATGCACTGAAATGTATACCTAATATATAAACTATTGATACTGTCACAGTGACAGTGAGTGTCTGCTGTGGACAAATTAAGTGTGAGTCAAACCATTCTACCACATTTGTTGTTTCCCGGCGCGAGAAGCAAAACAAAAATGCAACATTCAAGGACAACCACTAGCTGACGTCACAAAGGCAGAAACAAGGGCCATATTTTTACCACGAAGGATTCGTTCTAGACTGTTCAAACTCTGGAAATCCTGAGTTTTCCACTACCAGAACCTTCTTGCCACAACCGGTAATGTATAAATGGCAATGTGAAGCCTGCAGTTCACAGTTCAGTTCAGAGTAAGTCGTGAGTACAGTACAGTCCAGAATTGTGAATCGGTCTGCAGGAGTACAGTACGTTCCAGCTCCATAATGATGAGTATGCAGATGGTGTGTGCAGTGAATAGGAACAGTTGACCAGTGAATATCAGGAGTTCTTGTGTCAGGGTCAGTAAGCAAAGCAGTGTAAAAGGGAATCATTGTGTGTGGGTTGGAGAAATTACAAGCAGTGCAAGTTGGTGTGTGCAACAGAGACATACAGGAACATTAAAGAAACATGTTTGTGCTATGTTTGTGTCTGTAGGAAAAACAAAAGTCAGATGATACAAGTATTTTCATTGCAGGAAAGGATGATGATAGCCTTCAGCAAAATATAACACCAGCTATAGTAAATGTATTAAATTGGTTTAAAGTCAATAAGTTTCTTGTAAATAAAGAAAAAACAATAGCACTAAATTATCAGCATAAGGCTTGTAGGAAAATGGAAAACCCTTGCATCAGAATTGGCTCCAGATTGATACATTTTGAACAGCAAACTAAATTCTTAGGACTATGGGTAGACAAAAATTTAAGTTGGGACAAACATAAATAGGTAGAAAAGTTAGCAGAGAAGCTGAGCCATGTTTGTTTTGTTTTACATCAGCTGAAGCCTAGAGTAGAATTTACTGCACTCAGAACCTGTTACTTTGCTTACTTTCATTCACTACTATCATATGAACTACCATTGTAGGGAAATACTACAAATAGTAAGATGATATTTAAGCTACAAAAGAAACCATTACGAATTATGGTTGGTATTCCAAAAATGGAAAGCTACAGAAATCATTTCAGAGATTTGAATATCTTGACCCTACCAAGTTTATATATGAAACAGTAATTGATTTACATGAAGACTAATACTATGAACTATGTTACCAATGCTAAAATACACACCCATAACACACGTAATAAAGACAAATTACACACCTATATTCATAAAACAAAACTATTTGAGACTTCTGTCAAATACATGGGTTTAAAGCTATACAATACTTGCCAAATCAATTAAAAAACATACCCTCTATAAATAAGTTTAAGGCAGAGCTACACAATTTCTTTTAAAAAAAATCAGTTTTACTCAGTAAATGAATACTTAGAATACAAATCAGGTAAAACATAAATTAATCAGGTTGTTGTTCATAATTATACTAATGTATTCTATTTATATTCTTGTTTCATGTGTGCGAGATTGGAAGACTCATCAATGAAGAATTTTAGCTGACCAAAGCATTAAAATTAAGTGTAATACTAGAGTCAGTGTCTGTATAAATATTCATAACTGATTCAACTGTATTGGAACACCACAGTGAAGCGAAAAATTATTAAATTTTAGATGAGTCGCATTTTTTACACATCTGCTTCACTTTCGTACCTATTTTGAGGACATGTTTCGCAAATCTTCGTTTGCATCTACGGCTCTTGTGCGACTGACGCTAGATCCAGCGGTGTGGGTAATTCTGGGGTTGTTGCTGCCATCTGTTGATTTAGTGATGAACTGAAATGTGGGATTCTCTTCTAGCGGGATTTCAAAGTTCATTAGTTGGTTTTTATGTTTTTCTATGTATATCCTCTCCCATATGACGAGTTCACTATGTTTTTGTACGTATTTTAGTAATTCTGTGCTATCTTCAATTTCATGATTTTCAGACCAGAAATGAGCTGCTATTGCGGACTTATCAACTTCAGGCACTTAAGATACAAAAATATTGATAAGTCCGCAATAGCAGCTCATTTCTGGTCTGAAAATCATGAAATTGAAGATAGCACAGAATTACTAAAATACGTACAAAAACATAGTGAACTCGTCATATGGGAGAGGATATACATAGAAAAACATAAAAACCAACTAATGAACTTTGAAATCCCGCTAGAAGAGAATCCCACATTTCAGTTCATCACTAAATCAACAGATGGCAGCAACAACCCCAGGATTACCCACACCGCTGGATCTAGCGTCAGTCGCACAAGAGCCGTAGATGCAAACGAAGATTTGCGAAACGTCCTCAAAATAGGTACGAAAGTGAAGCAGATGTGTAAAAAATGCGACTCATCTAAAATTTAATAATTCATAACTGAGTTGATCTGTTATTGTACTCAGGTATCTTAATATTTTTCAAGTGTGTATAGTAATTTGTATAAATTATCTGTAAACTTTAGACTGTAAATACCTCATAGATGAATTGTAAATATTGCTAAATATTCTAACTATATTGACAATGCCTATAATTCTGTAGGAATTCCTGTGGCTAATAAACATTGTATTGTATTGTATAAGTTAGCATTGGGTAAAACAATAAATTAAGGGTATATATTATTGAGTAAAATCATATGATTTTAGTGACAAATAGAGTGAGTTAAGGTGAACTTTGCATTGCCATTTTTATCATAATATACACAACTAAAACTTTTTTGGCTGCTGCAAACAAATTTTTCTAAATTAAGCAATTTCAAGCAATTTTTAATTGAAAAAAGTTATTACTCAACTGATGAGTTTTTGCATTTACAAAGTATTCACTTGTATTTTTTAACAATGTATAAATTTAATCTACATGTACAGTATAATTTTTTAAAGTAATTATTGTTTAAGTCTTATCATATTATAATTAAATGTTTAAAATACTGGACGAATTCACAACATGTATATATTAAATCGGATGGATAAAATTGAATTGAATTGAACTGAATTGAATTATTTTCATAAAGGATATGTTTGATGATTTCACAAAAGAAGCTTGTATGCTTTCATTGGATATCTTTTTCCCTTGGAGATTTCATAATAACCATAACTGAAAAGGCAACAAGTTACCTTTCTGTAAACCTTTTTAAGACAAACTGGTAAATTTACTTACCAATAAACATCATGTTAGTTTCCTTAAGATATGATATACAGACGGTTTCTGTATCCAACACGTCCAACAATGGAAACAACACAACAGGAAGAAGTGATGTAATGGCCAAGGGAACAGCCTCTGTCATCCAGAATACTGACATGATCAACACAACGTACCCACATTTTGCTTCCTAAAAATAAAAAAGAAATAAAGAGAGTTATTTCCATATTTAAAGAGCATAAAGGTATGTTTCTAAACCAGTAAGAAAATAATGTTAGCATGCTAATATTTCTGTGGAGTTTCCATATTGAGTTTCAGGAAGTGCTAGTATGATTATATGTTTAAACAAGTAAACGAAACTAATGGGCAGGATAATATACCTCTAAGATGAAAATCCTTCCATATATGAAAATTCAGCTATGTAAACATTGATATGTCATAACAGTCTGTTTAAACTAATTGGCTCTGGAATATGAGAATGTGAAGAATTCGTCCTGAAGACTGACCATTTACACTTTGGAGTTTTTAATGTTTTCACAAATAACTTGCACAATATTATCTCTAAATTCCATATTTAATAGTTTGCAATAATCTTAGTAATATATTAGTATCTATAAAGAGGTAGCTTTTATAATATCTGCTTGAATGTATTTTAATATGTGTTTGTTGATTGATTTCAAAAATCCACTTTACTATCACCAAAGAAACATGCTTGGAGACTACAGCAAACATAAATAATGGTGGTCATTTGATCCTACTGCATGACTCAAGTTGTCACTGACATTGACTTCTCTTTCTTTCTTTTTTTCTCCCCATATTTGTAAGTTTCAAGTTGGCTTCTGTTAGTAATAAGCAGGACTCAGATTTTGATGATATGTAATTATTTTTTTCCTTATGCAGTATGCTTTGCTCTTAAGTGTTAAATCCTAAGCACCAATATGTTATTTTAAAAATATGAATTTTACTGGGTATTTTGTCATATTTTTGTTTTTGAAGTTTTAGGTGATTATTTCACTTCTTTTTTTTTATTTTACTTCCTTTTCTGGTCCTTTTCTCTCTTTTTCTATTTTTCAAGAAATCAGTTAACTAGTTATTGAACTATTTAACATTGATTCTTATTCTAACAAAATAAAGGGATATTTAAACAGTGGGTGAACAATGTATATGTTGGGAGTCAGTTTCTTACATACATTGTACATATTGTTGTCACTGTAAGCAATTTTCTTATTTCCAATGTGCCTGTGGCAGTAAAAATAAAAAGGCCACTCAACAATGTGCAAGTTGAAAGGTAAGCATTTAAGTATCATTTCTATGCCACAAATCCAGTTGTTTAACATTTTTTGAAAAGAAAGGTTTTTTTTTCTTTTGTAGTTTCATTCAGTCATTCTAAAATAAAGCATCTACATCTAGTCATTTAAAGCAGATTATATCTGAATGTGTATATGATGTTTTCTCTACTGACAGTGAAGTATTATTTTATAAGATGTGCGAAACAAAGATACCAGCCGAAAGACAATTCACTGTTCAGTAACATTCAGAAAAAAATATTTTATTATAAAGTACAGCTCATGGTTAATGACTACTTTTCTGCAATTGTATAGTTGACTGAGGTTTTTTCTGAGGTTTCCCTCAGTCATTGAGGCAAATGCTGGGTGTCCATGTTTCACCTAGGTACAACCTTATGTTATTTTTTAAAACTCTGTATACTATAAACATGATAATGTTTGTCTTAGCATTTTTTGAAGCCAATATTCTGTACAAATTTTCTTGGTGAATGAATCTAAATCATGTGAGTTGCGATAAGCACATTGAGCAGTGCTACTCACAAGTACTTAAGAAGAGTATTATTGAATCATCACACACTATTTGCTAAGCAGCTATTATTAACCAACAGAAATAGTACAATCTATCCCATTACAGCTCTATTACACTAATGACAATATTTACTTAATGCAACAGCTAGAAATGCTTAATTAAAGCGATGAAATTGAGAACATTATCTTTCTTTGTCCATGTTCCAGTGGTGCCACCTTAAATTAAATATTGGGGGAGGCCAAGATACAAACCACTCACTTATCACATAATCTTATCGAAAGAAAACTCCATCTCTAGAAGAATTAACTGAGTAGTAAATGAAAAACAATTGTTTATTAGTACTGCTGCTTGATCATTAACACAAATGGATCACATGTATTAAATTTATCTAATTGTCTTTTGTTTGTTTGAGAAAAAAAGTAGTTCATTTCTTCACAGCAAATGCTGTTATACGTATTTAAGACATTTATTTCCTCTCAATGGACAGTCAATACAGCTAGGTGATTTAGGCACATCTGTGTCATTGTTGATCTGAGGTAGGTTTTCAGTCTCCTCAGGTTTGAAATGATCTTTCTGTTGTGGACGTTGACACGGGAATCGTTAGCAGGAGTCGGATGAGCTTAAACAATTCTGGAAGTATTGAAATGTGGATTTTCCTGAAGAAACTCAATCACAGATGCCAAACTCTCAACGCTCTCATTGCTCGTTCTCAAGATAACTAGAAGCATGCTTCAGTGCAGCATTAACCTTCTTTCATCATTATTATCTTTAAAATGTTTACTGAGCTTCTGAAATTCTCTTCTTATACCAATGACACATTCTTCTGTGTTGACCATGGACTTCATGTCAGAGTTGAGTCGGCTTGAAATGCATTCTATTGCTGTATTGATAACTTCTTTGAAAACTTGGCAGTAGATGCTTTGTGAAGTGCTGAATGGAAAGTTTTCTCTGTTTTTCGCATCATGAAATCGACAAGGGATCTTTCATTTTCTTGGTAACATTGGTTGTGAAACATATAATTTTATTTTTTCTCTTTTTTGATTTACTTTGTTCCAGAGAGTTTTATACTGTGATCTGAATTCTATTAGAAATAGAAGTAGTGTAGAGCTCATTTCTGTGGCTTGCTGAAAGTGAAGTGACTTTCTTTGAAGCGCACTGTTGACAGCAGCTTTAGAAAGCAGAGAAAGCAAAAAATGAATGAGAAAGTCATTGGGTTTCGGCGCTTTTCTGATTATGCTAATTTCTCAAGAAAGCTCACCAGTTCTTTGTCGCCTACCCCGGTAGCGTAGATTGTAGCGTATCTGAACCTTTAAGGAGTTCCGAGTTCGAATATCGGTCACGGTGAGTTCCCTGGATAAGGTTTTTCCGGGGTTTACCCTTATCCTTAAAGATAGGTAACTCTAAGCTCTATGGACCCTGCGCTCATTTGAGCACCATTTCATTTGTTTGATATGACAACGTGGAGGACGTATTTTTTTTTTTTTTTTTTTTTTTTTTTTTTTTTTTTTTAAGTTAGTTATATTTGAGAGGATGGACAAAAGTGAATTAAACCGGACTGTCCACCGAGTTGGACAAAAAGGTCGCAAATGCTTGGGAGACCCGTCGGTAGTTTCGTCTTGAAGTTTTGTAACGATGCTGGATGTTTTTGGAGAGTTCGGACGAGATTGATAAAGTCTCGGACCAGGTTTAATATGTTGCGACACCCAGTTATTTCCTTCTCCAAGTCCTGCACAGTAACATTCAAAGAATGAGTCATGCAATGCACGAATGCAGCTCTCAGTTCCTCCATTTCCATTCTTTCCTGTACACCATTTAAAGGTCCAGACATATTCCATGCTCCATTATTAAACTGGCCGTTGCAGTCATTGATGGAAAAGTTAACTGCGAAGGACATCCATGATGATGTAAAGTATTGTATCCGACTTCGTATTTATTGTTGAATGTACCCAAAGAAACAATTCCTATATTTTCCAAATCCTCCGTAACGATCGCGAAGCTTGCTCCTGAATGAAAATATCTGAAGTGTCTTCAGCGATTCGAGATACTAAAGGACGTATTACACGGTGGCTGATAATCTCCAACATTTCGTTGGAAGTTTCATGGGAGCACCACTTAAATTAATCTCGGTTCGTCCAGATTTTAAGCCCTGAAAATCTTCATACTGCAATATCAAATGCTTAACAAAGTTGCTTAACTCGTCCGTATGTCCGCGAATCGCAAGTGATCAGAAATTTAAGGGAAGACAATATCTTCATAAAAGCTGAACGGAGATGGTTCAGGTGGTTTCGTCTGTGGCCTGCATTCGGGAGGTTCGGGTTCGATTCCTGTGGCCGACTTACGTGACCCATGGGTTTTATCGGGGGTTTTCTCGGGTCGCCAGGCGAATGCTGTGTAGGTTAATTACACCCCACGGATTTGTTGTCCCTCCATGACATCTCCATTATCATTTTATATCATCTCTTACATCGTGTTCTCTTTCAGTGTAGAAGTGTCGGCGGGTGTCTCAGGCTGCATAGCAGGATGATATGTTCTGAGTACTCTTTCTCTCCCGGCGGGACGGCCTCCGGTCTCCGAGCTAGCCTAGCAGACCGTTTAAGGAACGCGGCTGGCGGGGTGCCGGCTGTGCCAGCCTGCCTGGAGTATTCCCAACTCTGGAGGCGGCCTCCAAATCGGCCAAGTGGAGTGTTTCGGACCGCTGTAGGAGGTATACCGGTTGTCCTGGACCGCTGGGAAATTTCCAACTGGTAAAAGTAGGGACCCCTCTCTCTGCACTGTCGTGACTTCATGGGGTCGGCCACCCTCTGTCTCCTTTTACTTCATCATCCCTCTCGGGGATGCCCCACTTGGGGCATAGGTACAAAAGACCAGTCTGGTCTTGTCCCCTCCGTAATATCCTATCCTACCATATCCTATACTATCCTATTCTATAGGATAGGATTTTTATCCTATCTTCATTAAAACCAATCTATCCTCTTCCATCTTAATTCATTAGCTTGTAAAGTTCACAAACCACATTCATAGCATCTTTCATTGATGCCATTTTCAGCACTAATTCTCTGTGGCAGTGCGTTGACTCATTCCTCTGAATTTCTCAAGCCTCCTTTTCCAGTTTCGAAAGCCTGTTTCAATGAAATTCAATTCTAATTTATATTGCAGACTGATATGCAAATTTCACAAATATGCATGAATAGAGAGTATAGGAAATGAGATACCTCTCTATTTCAGAAATTTAGCAACGATGGAAGCACGAAAGTAATGACATAACGGTTTAATTCGTGTTCCAGTCTCCAACAGTATACATTTCGAACCAGTTTTAGAGTGTGCTCGACTGACGCATGTGCACAAAAAAAATGTTGTTGATATTAGTTACGAACAACTTCGGAAAGAGTTCAGAACCGTTTGTTGGAACGAACCTATTATATTTTATGCTAATTTCTACAAATAAACTGCATCATCAGGAAATGCAATGATTTATTCATGTATTGAAATGGATTTAGTTTGATTTCAATACAAAAATACGACACAAACTTACTAAATCATTCTTACGTCACAGATACTGCTTCATACGACGATAACGGTGATACAAAAAAAAAGCCATTTTTAACAGCTGTTTGGAGTGCTGTTCAGAGAAGCGACCAAAGTGGATGGCGTTTTCACTTTTTCCTGAAATGAATATTTGGTTAGCTGCATAATATGCGGAAAAGGAATGAAAAGTACACAAATATACGATTGCTTCATAGTTGGCTGTAACATGCGCAACTACTGTACACCAGCAGGACTACAAGACACTTTTGGTCAAATAAAAAGTTGTTTTTGTTGTGTTTCACCTCGCGAGAACTTTTCAAACAGAAAGCTTTGGCATAAAGGCCTCTAAGGATACTTTCTCATGTGGATTGAGTGCTTGGATGACCAGACGAAAAATGGGTGGATAATGAGGAATAGAAGAAATCGAGAAGACATAAGAATGAAAAAGAAGAGTAAAAGAAAATAATGTGGTGCAAATTATTACTAATAATAATAATAATAATAATAATAATAATAATAATAATAATAATAATAATAATAATAATAATAATAATAATAATAATAATAATAACAACAATAACAATAACAATAACAATAACAATAACAATAACAATAACAATAACAATAACAATAATAATAATAATAATAATAATAATAATAATAATAATAATAATAATAATAATAATAATAATAATAATAATAATAATAATAATAATAATAATAATAATAATAATAATAATAATAATAATAATAATAATAATAATAATAATAATAATAATAATAATAATAATAATAAATAAATAAATAAATAATAATAAAAGGATATAGGTTCAATTCCAGACTGGGACAGAGGCAGTTTTCTTTAATTAGAATAATTCCATATCTTCTAGAAACGTCATATGGAAATGAAACATAAGTAGACTTAAAGCGAAAAGTTTTTAAGATTAATCCAGGCACAGAAATGAGATTCCTAAGATCAATGGAAGGGGATTCTGAAACAAAGTTTTAAAAAAATGAACACTGAAGAGATAATCTCTTGTTATACCTTAAGAGATAAGTCTAGTTGTTAGCTCTGTAAGCTGTGGGAACAACTCAAAACTAGGTTTGGAAGAGGTCATACAGTCCAAACCAAAAGTTGGTGATGATAGTGGGAATTCTGAAGATAATAGTGCGTCAGTTTATTTACCTATATTTAAATTAAAATTATTTTGTTCTTCTAACGACGCCGTCAATTATTGCCAAGATCATGACAGCGCCAACGGGGTAACGGAATTTCGTCCCGCAGAGGTTATTTTATGTACCAGTAAATCTACTAACATAGGACAGTCGCTTTTAACCACATCTAAAAGCCAGCGGTCTGGGTCGGGTTTGAATCCGCGACATTGAAATCAGTAGCCAGCCACCCAAACCGACTTTATTCATACTGGCAAAACAGTTAAGAGATTTGTTGACTAACTTAACGAGGGGTCTGTAAAAACTTTGTCATAATAGCGTACCTCCTGTAAAATATAAAAGCTTGACTACGAATCTTGGATGCATCTACATAGCTAAAGTAGCACTAAATCTGTACAATGGACCATAGGGCATGTTTAAATAGCTTTTCCGGTGCGATATACAGGAATGTTTATTTGTTACTTTTCGATCTACCCTTAACTCTATGATATTTTGTATACAACAAGGAAGATTTGCCTGCTAATCTCTACTGTAGGCCACATTACACACTAATACTAACAGATAAGGTGGATTAGTATTTCATTTGTTCTTGGAAACAATGCCGTATTACATGAGATATCACACCAGCCTGACTGTTATGAAGGTTAGTTTAACATCCATCCGTATACTTTGGTGATCTCATATGCCGTAAATTACGTTTTATAAATATGAGATAAGCATAATTCATAAACAAGATACCTTTAGAAGCAAAAATATGGAAACCCTCCAAAATTAGCTCGGTTTTGCACGAAAATTGGTAGCTTAAAAGTCTTTATAAAGACAACAGCAAAAGTTACCAAAACGCAATACCATCTGCCAGTGGAAGAGTTGACGATTCTGTTCCTTTCTCAATAATTTAAAAAGTACAAATTTCATTCCAACCATAAACGATATGACATCTTAAGAAAAATTAGACATCGCTAAATTAGAAATATCCCCACTTTAGAAGTATTTATAGCTTATATCGTGGTACTTAGCTTTATTCATTAGGAATATGTAGACTTTATTGTACATTTTACTTTTATTTATTATTTACTATCATTTATACATTTATTATTATTATTATTATTATTATTATTATTATTATTATTATTATTATTATTATTATTATTATTATTATTATTATTATTATTATTATTATTATTATTATTATTATTATTATTATTATTATTATTATTATTATTATTATTATTATTATTATTATTATTATTATTATTATTATTATTATTATTATTATTATTATTATTATTATTATTATTATTATTATTATTATTATTATTATTATTATTATTATTATTATTATTATTATTATTATTATTATTATTATTATTATTATTATTATTATTATTATTATTATTATTATTATTATTATTATTATTATTATTATTATTATTATTATTATTATTATTATTATTATTATCATTATTCAACATACCGAGATGACTGCACGGTGTGAGGCTCATATCCGAGAGATTTGGGGTTCGACCCCGTCGACTTTCCACTCTGATCTTGGTTTTTACGTGGTTTTCCTTGGTCGGTATCGAGTTCTGTGGTGGTTTTTCATCTAGCTAGATTTCCTTTACGTCATTTCCCTTTCATTACGATTAAACCTATTTCAGTTGTGCTTCTAGTTTCGTAGCGCAGTGCGGTGCCGGACAAATGGCGCGGATACTTACTCAAAGCAAAAATTGTTCTCCGTAGACATTAGAAGGCTACTTGGTTGAATAGGTTGCTCACCGCTCTCTCTGGAAAGCTTCAGTAATGGGAAAGGATGTTCGAGTCAGGAATTGTTCGGGACTTCAGCAATTGTGCCTGCAGCCTCCTAAGGTCCTTTGCTTCATCACTTTCTCCTAAGGGAAATACTTAGGTAGAGTATATCTGCCGTAGGTTGTAATGCACGAGGTAGTCTACTGTGTTATTGTTCAACATTGCTAAATTCAGTGATGTAAACTTCTACCTCAGGCCCTGCTATTTATTATCTACCTTACGGTAATCGCATTAGACGTTCTGTGTTATTTATAAATTAACAAGCTGCGAAGTCAGGAGTATATTGATTTACCGAAAATAAAAACTAGAGGAAGATTTAATTTGATCTGTACAAATACTAAATATTTCATGCAAATATTACAAGAAAAGCATTATTCCAACATAAACATCTTAGTTGACTGCAACTGAAGTCTGCAATTACCATAGGTAATGTTATGAGTAGTTTTGAGATTACCAATATCTAGGAAAGTTCAAAACATCGAGTTGCATTTGTAGAGACTATTTCACAAAAAAAAAAAAAAAAAAAAAAAAAAAAAAAAAAAAAAAAACCTAAATCACATAGATCTACATTAGTACATGAATGAAACTTAACCTCACGTCACAGCATACAAACCTTTCAGCCATTTTGACATTTGAAAGTCGAGCTAACAGTCTATGATCTGTAAGATGTACAGATGTATTTTTTAGACGTTGCGCAGTAGTTTATGGTCGAGTCCACTTGTTTATTTGTAAGAAAAAGGGGTGGCAGGTTAGTCATCTGTCATATAACACAGTAGCTTTATCAGCAATCTGCTGGTGAAAGCAGAGATATTACCCATACCAATGATTCGCAGACGTCATTCACGCACATCCGAGCAAGGTCATGCGCCACGTCTAAAAGATACATCTGTATAATCCTTTGCCTGTTCGTAAACACGTAGAATGTGTTGCTATCGAGTCTGAGGATGCTATAACAAAATAATTATGATTTCATGAATCTGATTGGTCGACTTTAACACGGTCAATATAGGATGACGTCATATGAGGGAAATAGTCATGCTAATTCCAAATTCTAAGGTGCCAAGTTTAATTCCTGGTTGGTGAGGGAACGACTATAACTGTATGACAGGTTCGGAGGAGAGATTTTAGCACCTCGAGCTATAGAGGATCTTTGGTGCCTTTGGCCCTGAAGGGATGCTCTTTGGGAGGAAGGGTGAGGTAAGAGGACACTGAGAGAGGTCGGACCTGAGCTCCCCAGCAGCTACATATTGAAACTCTCCGTTGGCAGCTCGTACAACCAGCTTTTCTCTCACTTGGGAGCTTACACATCCCCTGGGGGATGTCTGAGTCTCGATCTTCCATGATCTGGAGGAGGTTGATTTACGTGCATACCGAAACCCACGTCAACACTTAGAACCCTGAACAATCAGGATGAGCGGTGAAGAGAAATGAGAAGAAATGGAGGGGCAGAATATGCGGGGAATGTAATTAATTGCTAATGTAATTCCTAATTATCCTTCCCAGCATTTGCATAGCGACATGGCAAAGTTTCTAAACATCCATGAGTGGGAATCGAACTCATGATCTCCCGAATAAAGGATTGAGAGGCTACGGCCTGAGCCATTGCTCAATGGTGAGTGGAAATATTTCCACGAACAACTGTTGTTCCGAAGTGAAAGTCGGCGATATGACTTAGATGTTAAAATGGAATAAAAACGCATTGAAATTTAACTTGTATATACGACTACGACCAGGTATTGCAGCTCGATCTCTTCTATCGTCTTTCTTGAAATGCCTCAAAAAACAAGTTGTGCCCGCCTCGGTAGCATGTCTGCCTCAGGTTCAAGAGGTCCCGAGTTCGAATCTCGGTTAGGTTGAGTTACCTGGTTAAGGTTTTTCCGGGGGTTTCCTTATCCTGATAGACGAATGTCGGGTAACTCTATGCTTCATGGACCCCGGACTCATTTGAGCATCATTTCACCCATTTCATTTATCGTCCTATATGACTTAACGTTGGAGGACGTAAATTAAAAAAAAAGTTGTGTCGATGTTATTAAAATCAATCCAAACGTCTATTTAGTCTTGTACCAACAAAGATATAAACTGGTAGCGAGACAGTTATGACAAATGAAATTCATCCTGTCTTTCATTTTAAGAGAGCTGTTTTTCTTTCAGTCTCAGATAGGACATTAGATGAAAACACACGTGATTACCAAAATTGTTATACTGAAAAGTTAGCTACATCCAAGCGAACGAGGTGGCGCCATTTGGGAGGTCAAAGGTTCGATCCCCGTCGACCACGCACTCTGACTTGGGTTTTTGTGGTTTCCCTTTGTCCTTTAGGCGAATGCTGTGATAGTTACTTTCAAACCACAATTTACTTTCCATCATTTCTCTTCATTTTATTTCCTTATCATCTTTTAGGTGTGCTTTCGGGCTTGTGGTGTATTGCAGTGCCGAACATTTGACGCATGCTTGCGCATAGTACATTGTGATCTTGACATAGGTGGCGTTGCGTGGTCACTGTTCTCATGTGGGAGGACCGTCCTTGTAGGTACCAAACCCTAACTATTGGTGGCGAGTCCTGGCCCAGAACTTGTTAGGGACTTCCAGGCATCTTTGTGGCCTACCTGCCTGCAACCTTGTAGCCTCTTGCAATTCCCTCGCTGGGATGTGTTAACCGCAAGGGGTCCTCCTACCTTGTCGACCCTTTTACCCTTTTAGCTGCATCTACAATGAAGATTCAAGCATTTATTACACCTGTGCACCAATTTCCAATTTCAGGCGTGTATGGCGTTCTTAAACTCCATTTGAGTGAACATGCTGCCCCCCACCAACTTTTTTTGTATATGCAGGAGACGATGAACCTCGCTCGACTCTAGGTTTCAGCTGTAGGGAGAGATATCAATCGCTTTCGTCACTTCATAATGAAAGTGTCTAAATTTACATTCATACACATTCATTTTGTTCCCGCTGCCTGTAGAAATATAGCCCTGCGTAACTCGCACTAGGCGTCAAAATCCATTTTTCTTTAACCGATCAGCAGCGTTGCTTACAGGCCATTGATAAAAATTAACAATATACCTATCATTAGTACAATAACAGGTCGAGGTTGACCCATAACGCACCTCTATCATAATGAACTGTGATTACGTATATAATATAGACACTGTTAGTCTGATTAATACCATAAACTATGCTGTAGTGAACATTAAGGTATAAATGTAATCAGTGGCGAGGCGTAACTTTCAAAGCGAGGGAAGCTAACATAATAATTTTCATTAAAAAGAGAATAGTGACTTAAAGAACTAAGGCTGCTCTTCACTACTACTTCTATTATACAGTCACGCGTAGGTCCTTCTTGCATTGCAGGACTGCTCATCCTACAAATGATTTATTATTTCAAACCTTTAATAAATATTTGAAATAAAACTTAGTTTAAAATAAATCGAAAAAGTTTATTCAAGCTTCTCATCTTAACGTCTGTATTCACTGTCAGGGAGACATGAAGTTATTTCAAAGATAAACGAAAAGTTACTGCACTGCAGCTGTAGAACTCGTCAAAATACACAAATAATTTCAATTACAATAATGTATTGCAAAGTTAACCAATTTCGATATATTATAATTTGTTGATTAGAATTCCAAGATACTTACTTAAAGGTATGTAATTTTTAACTTCTAAGGTTCTGTTCCCTTTTTCATTCAAGGAGAACTAATAATTCAAATGCATCAATCAGTAGTTCGCTTTCTAAATATCTTATTACTGCTTATATCACTTTATCCCAGGTATAAGAACAAAAAATGTGCAATGTGCAAGGCCTTTCTAGACTTTATGCAAAGAAACAAGACAAAAACGAACTTTTCTAAGAACAATTTGTAGAAGCTTGGGTGGAGAAAGTCATGTGAATATATTACATGTGTTTTTATTTTTAACTAGCATGATGAAAGTACATCCCTGATTAATTATTTATTAAAAGCAAATAATTCAACGTAGATTTTTTGCCCCCCCCCCCCGGAAATTGACTTCTAAATATGTGCCTGGACTATCCAATGTTTGCTACAGCTGGCTCACACCGCGTGAACTGTTAGCCTAATATGGAGAAAGTACTTATGCGCTACACATACTCTTGCTATTAAATTAAAACTTCATAAGAATTTCCTATTTGTCAACGCTAAATACCAATCTGCGTAAAATACTATTGATAATACTATTGAAATATACTTATAGTTTTATTTAAAAGCACCACATAAAACAAAAAATAAACTTTTCTTCGCACGCTACAGAGACTTCGCATGACAAAATCTGTCAGTTCTAACTATTGAAGAGTCACAATTGCTTCCAGAAACCTACGAAGCATGATATTCAAGGTTACCAATGCGTAAATACAAAAATATTAAGTATTGAATGAGCTAGCGGAACTGATCACCACAATCTAAGCAGCTGTCAAACTGTCCGCAGCACCGGGGATGTTCGCGAATAAATTTTGGAAATGTATCCAGAGCAAATAAAATATTGTTTGGCATGGATTTTCTTGTTTTTTCTCCTGAAATTCTTGGGGAAATGGCACTCCAGCACGCTTCACCACTGTATGTACTGAATGTAATACAATTTTGTAGTAACAGATAATCAAGGAAATGAAAAGCTGTACATATAAAACAGTTTTAACATTTGTTATTACTGGAATTATACTTGGTGAGAAAAATCGCTGTTTTCAGACTGGGTGATTAGAATGCTTTAATCTTGTTCTCTGTCGGGTGTTTGTTCCAAGGTGATTTGCCTGAGCTCCAGAGACATTAGGTAGTTCATTATAAAACGATTTGGCTAGTAATCTGATGTATTGCTCTACGGGGAGGATACCTCGTTGTTGATGGAGCTGACTGTTTCTTAAAACCAAGGAGCTTTTGTGGCAATTCAACTAAATTTATTTTGTAGAACTTGTAATCGATGAATATGCGTTTTGCTGGCTGTACCCCATAGTGGAGCAACGTATGTGATGAGAGGACGGACCAGTGATTTATAACGAGAGACCCAAAAACATCCGAACCGGCTGCGCGGAAATTAAATGAAATGTGTAGTGTTTAACGCCCGCTTTTACTACATACGGCACCGCAGGCGGCGACACTGATGATGCATGAGATGAAGATGGAGCACCGGTGGAATGAGATGGCGGGGGAAACCGGAGATCCCGGAGAAAACCAGCCCCAACGCCGTGTTGTCCACCACAAATCTCACTTTGCGGTCGTCTGGGATCGAACCCGGGCCGCCTTGGTGAGAGTCAAGCGGTCTAACCACTGAGCCACGTCGTGGCCGGCTGCGCGGTGTTTAGCCTGTCCGCGTCCTGGGCGCTTGTTGCTGTCTGCCGCTGTCATAGAAAAGCGCGGATGAAACCATGCAACATATAACTTCTTTTAAAAGCTTTACTTACCGATATTATTAAAGGAGAGGCTGAAACTGGGCACCGCTGTTGTCCATACATATTTAACACCTCTTTAGGAAACTATCCATCACTCGCCATAGTTCACATTGACAAATGCTGGCAGTTTCCTGGCGGATATTTTGTTTTAATTCTTCCAGGGCGTGTGGGTCTGCCTTGTACATTTTATGTTTAAAGATAATGGATTAAATAAGAGAACAGAATTTAACACAAGAGACGGAAATTGCAGAGGGTTAAGTCGAGGAACGGAGGGGGCCATTAAACTGTACTAATAATTCTGTACTGAAATAGATTTTCAATTGTTAACATCGAAAGATTGCCTGTATGAGCTGCTGCAGAATCTTGTTGAAAAAAGGCAAAATCACGCTTCCTGTCTGTTAATTTTCAAAGGGGGGCGGGAATTTCATTCTCGTATGTACGGGCTTCAACTGTTGATTCGAAAAAATGCACCTATAACTCTTTCTCCTGTAATGGAGAAATGCCAACATTTCTCAATGTGAACTACGTTGAGTAATGGAAGTGCCAAACATGTATGGACAACGACGGTGGCCAGTTTCAGCATTTCGTTTTGTAAAATGGCTAAGTAAAGCATTTAAAAGTAGTTTTTAAAACGTTGCATGGTATATGCGCGCCTTTCTATGTTAGCGGCAAACGGCAACGAGATGCGAGGTTGCGGACAGACAAAACACCGTTCAGTCGGTTAGGATGATTTTGGGTCTTTGTATAAAAGCATTAGGCATTTCAATCCAACTTTGGAGCATTGTTGACCAATGGACATAATTTGGTGATTCGAGAAGAAGCAAGTGGAACTGTGCAAGTAATATGTGTATTCCAGTTCAATCTTGTATCTAGCAGAACACCAAGGTATTTTACTGTTGTGCGTCAAAATCTGAGATAGTGGACATTATGACGAGCCTGCAGTCAAGTTGGCTTTAGCAATGGTGGTTAGAAGACGCTATGTGACGCCCCAATCAGGTCCACCGTCGCTGCCAACGTCGGTTGAAGAACAGTAGTCCTCATATTAATTGAAAGTAGTAAGACATAATGAAAGTGGAACGTTTTTATAACGTATTTTACTATTTTTAACTCACTGATATAAGTTTTCTTCCTAATATAGGATGTCAAAGAACCTCGTTTATCCGACCCTCATTCATCCGGATTCCCGATTTATACAGATTCATTTCTCGCTTAAGTTTTCACCTCAAAATATGTGCATCCTTTGATAAATACAATACAACATATGAATGTTAATATATGTGGTAACTTTGGCATCCGCGGACAGTTGCCATGTTCGATGAGCAACAAAACAAAATTTAAGTGTGTTTCGTTGGTTTAATGACAGTCTTGATAGCGCAAAGATCCGAATTTCACTATCGTACGTTAACGTTTGTATTCTATCCAATTAAAACTTTATTTCCGGATTGCCTTCCGTCCCACACAGTCTGGATAAACGAGGCATTGTGATACAAAGAACCCTGTTTTCCGATTAAGCACAGAGAGCACGTATTGAAGTGTTAGCAATCTTTTTAAGATTTGAGGGAACTAATGAAACAATAAACCTTTTTGTTCTATTTGCAAATGCAAATAATGAAGTTAATGTGCCATCGAACATGATCTATTATCATTTCCGGGTTAAAAAACTGCTCAGTGCTTAAAAAAGGGGGAGTTGTAATGGTACTGATAAAATTACATAGTTCAGCGCAAAAGGTCTGACATACTGAACATCATGTCGTACTGGGTGGCTCATTTGGTTAGGTGCTGGCCTACTGGTCCCAAGGTCGCGGGTTCAAGTCCTGCCCAGACCTATGGTTTTTAAGCGTGCTTGTGAGTAGAGTTACTGCCATGTTAAAGAAATCCTCTGGGACGAACTTCCAGCATACCGGCAATGCAGATATGATCCTGGCAATTGACAACGCCATTAATAATACATAACTGAGGAATATAAACTCGTCCATCTCTGAATGGAAGACAGAATGAATTTGAGGTTATTATACATAGAATAGTTAATATGGCAGGTTCCCAAAGTGGGGAGCCCGAGAGATTTCCACAGAACAATAATACCTTATTCAGATGAATTAAAAATAAAACACGTAGTTTAAGTAAAAAGAAAGAAAGAAAGAAAGAAAGAAAGAAAGAAAGAAAGAAAGAAAGAAAGAAAGAAAGAAAGAAAGAAAGAAAGAAAGAAAGAAAGAAAGAAAGAAAGAAAGAAAGAAAGAAAGAAAGAAAATAAATAAACAAATAAATAAATTACGAATTATAACTTCATAGACATGTTTGATACTGCCATTCATATCTAAATGTTAAATTCTGTTTTTCACATTCGTTTATAAGCTTCACAATCTAAATACTTTATTTTATTATATAATTTAAACTAGCATCGTAAATTTACATATTGAGGGAAAGCTTAAAGCCAACATTAGTTTCTTACAAGGTTTTACATCCTTACCTTCAGCCATCCTTCTTTTAAACTTGAAATCTGATATTTGCTTCTGATAGAGTATTCATTTGTAAATACATCTTATTCGTTTGATTCCATATCCTTTGTATTTTGCCGTGTTAGAAAATTGAACAGGGAATAGAGGTCAGGTGCATGAAAGCGTGGTTTACTTTAGAAAATATCCTACATGTAAGTAACTCAAATGTTCAAAATGTGCTCCATTGTTGGTTAGGTAGCAATACACCCTAATTCGGAGCGTTTGGCACAATTAAGCGTTTTTTTTTTCAGATTGGTAAGTTTTGAAAATGAAAACCACGTACCTATATTCACTCTAGCATGTGTAGGACAAGTTTTGGAAAGGTGGAGTCAAAAAGGAAAATTTAATGCTTAGACGTGATTTAAACCACGGGTACGCCGGTCTCAATCCAGTTGCTCTAACTGCTGAACTACCATGGCAACGTGCCAGTATAACATTAAATTCTCCAAGTCACCCTGGCTTCATGGTTTAAACCAATACTAGGTCAATTAATGGAAATTAATTGTTCTTTCACAGTAGCTGTGTGCATGACAAGTTTTAGCTTAAAGTGCTGACAGCATTTCACGTCGCCACTAAGGTAATGGGATCTCCTAGTGGTTTACCGGGAGAAACTGAGTCAGTTGGAGAATTTAATGCCATGCTGGCATGATGTCATGGTAGCTCTGTTCTTAGAGCACCCGGACGGAGGCCGAGAGATTCGTAGATCAAAACCCGACTATGGCATTGAATGTTTGAGTATGACTCTACCTTTCTACGTATTTTAGATTTTTTATAAAATGCTGGTTTTGATTCGGGTTAATTTGTTGAACAGATGCACCCTAATAATAAAAGGATCTCTGGTTTTAAACGTTTTGATACGAGCATATCGTATTTACTGTGGTGTTATAACCACAAATTTCCCTATTGGTTTTGTTTATCCTGTTGCTTTTTGTATTCGAATATGCTTAAATGAGCAAAATACATGTTTTGAACCAGAGAAATTGTTCACTTTTGCAAAAGCTATTAGCATGCAAAATTTACAATTACCATTTACCAGGGAGTGAATTATTACCTGGAGTGTTAATTTCCGAGAACACTGTCCCTAAATGATGATAAATTGTTGTCCGTGGTCTATGAGGTTTTACTTGACATTCTTTCTAAAGACAGAGAAGTATTATCCCTGGCTCTGTCTTTCTCCCAAAGGAAATAAAAGTCACAAACGTTCTAAAAATGTATTTATTTATAGCTTATTCTTTTCTAGATAAGTTGAGGCCTTCTAGAACCATCAAAAATGTAGGCAGTGCATGATCAACACGAAATAGGCTATAAACAGAAAGTGTAACAATAAACACTGTAAGAAATAAATTACTGCTTTGTAAAAAAGTTGGTAGACAAAATGACAACATAAACGTTACGTAGTGTAGTAATGTCACACATTTTTTAAGGCGGAAACGTGACTCGGAAATTCCTTGATTTGTAATCCGTTACGCTTTCTTGAACTCCATTCATGGTTTGATGAACTTTCCAGGGTTATCGCTGCTGTCAGATTAAGCCTTTATCGTCTTAAGAGAACGCAGCCGCGGAAGTTTCGAAAGGCATGTGCATTTAATTTTACGTAATTATTTGTCTGATTATAATGTGCTAACGAAGGAGAATGGGGGAAAAAACGCTATGCATTATAAAGATACTACGAAGATAGAAACATACTGTTATTATAAAATTTCACAAAATTCATTGCAACTTTAAACTTGCCACAGTTGAAATTTGCACAAATTCTTTCCCTTAACATATCATTAGCTGAAAAAAGAAAAAGAATTTTTAAAAAGAAACACATTTAAGTTGTAAAATTAAAATCATTTTCTCTGGCCGTTACCACTTTACAGAATGGGCTGTTTACATGAATAACTTATTTTCCTATCCGCTTTAAATTAACCATATATAAATATATAACTATATAAGTCTTAATTAAACGATTGCATTAGGTATTAAAGCCTTCTTACTTATATCATACTTTTTCATATTTTCTTGAGGAATGTATAAAAGAAGAACAAGTTATGTCTCTGATTTTCTTTATGTACAAGAATGTTTACAGCTAAGTATAAATGAATTATGCCGTAATATTTTCCACAATGGCATCTCCATCGGTGCCAAAGATGTAAATTTCAAATTAATGAATAATAGCATTTACTCTTAGTGGACCGAGCGGAATGGTTCACACGGTTTCGTCTGTTGCCCGCATTCGGGAGGCCCGGGTTCGATTTCCGTGGCTAACCAACCTAACCAACGGCTTTTTCGGGGATTTCGCCGGGTCGCCAGGCGAATGCTGGGTGGGTTAACTACATCCTCCGAATTTCCTGTCTCTGCATGCCATCTCCATTATCATTTCAAATAATTTCTCCTCTGGTGGCCTGTTTCAGTGTAGAAGTGTCGGGGGGTGTCTCGGCGCTGCATGGCAGGATGATATGCTACTGATAAACACTTCCTCCTCCGATAGGACGGTCTCCAGTCTCCAGGCCGGCCTATTGGGGTGGGATGCGGTTATACTGATCTGCCGGGGGAGTTTCCAACTGGTAATTAGTATGGATCCTGCCCTCTACACTGTCGTAACTCCTTGTGTGGGCCGCCCTCTGTTTCCTCTCGCCCCATCCTTCCTCCCGGAGATGCCCCACTTGGGGTTAGGTACAATAAACCACCGATTTCTGTGCCGAACATCTTCCTCGTAATCCTAATCCTAATCTTAGAGATGTTCGGTGTAGTCAGTAAGAAAAATGTCATTGAAAGGACGAACACCAGCCTTTAAAACGCTTAGGAGGATACAAACATGTCCAACTCCAAATATAGTTATACTGGCATTAAAATAATAATAATAATAATAATAATAATAATAATAATAATAATAATAATAATAATAATAATAATAATAATAATAATAATAATAATAATAATAATAATAATAATAATAATAATAATAATAATAATAATAATAATAATAATAATAATAATAATAATAATAATAATAATAATAATAATAATAATAATAATAATAATAATAATAATAATAATAATAATAATAATAATAATAATAATAATAATAATAATAATAATAATAATAATAATAATAATAATAATAATAATAATAATAATAATAATAATAATAATAATAATAATAATAGTAGTAGTAGTAGTAGTAGTAGTAGTAGTAGTAGTAGTAGTAGTAGTAGTAGTAGTAGTAGTAAGAAGAAGAAGAAGAAGAAGAAGAAGAAGAAGAAGAAGAAGAAGAAGAAGAAGAAGAAGAAGAAGAAGAAGAAGAAGAAGAAGAAGAAGAAGAAGAAGAAGAAGAAGAAGAAGAAGAAGAAGAAGAAGAAGAAGAAGAAGAAGAAGAAGAAGAAGAAGAAGAAGAAGAAGAAGAAGAAGAAGAAGAAGAAGAAGAAGAAGAAGAAGAAGAAGAAGAAGAAGAAGAAGAAGAAGAAGAAGAAGAAGAAGAAGAAGAAGAAGAAGAAGAAGAAGAAGAAGAAGAAGAAGAAGAAGAAATATTTGTATACATACGTAATACAGAGTAAAAATACCATATTTTCAGCTTAAAATAGCTAGAATAAAGAAAGATGAAAGCTTTTCAGAGTAGGTAAATGCAAAATTAATTTTACAGTAAAAAAAAAAAATGGATGTAGTTATATCTGCAACCTTTTAGGTGTTATTTTCTATGTGATGGCTTTGACATGACTAGGTTTAAAGAGCACAAGAACAATAACTTCCCATTTGAGAAAAGTATAGGAGTCGTAAAATTCAAACCAGGAACAAATATAATTTCGGAAATGGTTAACTCCACAATAAATATGACACAAATCCTGTATTTTAACGATAACTACATTTTTATATTGTTTCATTTATATGACGCCTTTAAAATCTAAGATTATATAGGTGGACCTTTGGAACAATAGCAATTATGTTCTCTGGCTTACCGTGATAAGACGTGAGGTGGTATTATTTTTTGTTATTATATTATATCACACACTCGTTTACGCTTCTCATTTATACTTCCAAACTGGAGGAGGAATGCGGAATAAGCCCACGTTCTAACCGGGAAACGAATCGAGACCTCTGTATTTAAAGGCTAGTATGCTAACCTGCATATCACAGAGGCAGTCTTCTACATTCGTTGTATAATTAGATATTGTCCGTCTCTTCACCAATTATGCAAACGTCATCTACAATGAAGAGGGCGTGTTAGGAGATGTCCAGAAAAATCAAGAGATATTTTCATTTGTCAAAAAATTGTTTATGCATTGGAATTTTTATCAAAACGTTTAGAGCCATTTTTCAGGAAATTAAAAATTTGAAACATTTTCCAGGGTAGTTTTGGGTGGGAAATTCTCTTGAAAATATCCGTGTTCCATCATTAGAAGACACTCAAAATACTTAAATACCAAGTTTGGTATTTAACTTGCTATTTATTTTAGAGTTACGCCATTCACAGACACGCACATATACACAGAATCTTTTCCTTAAAACGTTTTTTATTCAGGGAGTCCCAAAACGTGTATTTATTGTAACATCTTTGTATGCATTTTGGGGATTTATTTGACCGTGTTTTTATCATTTCATTATAGGAGGCATTTTTCAGAAAGTTCAAGACAAAACTTCTGTTTCCTATTCAAAATCTCAAACTATAGCACTATTTGGCATTTATAGATACGACCTTTGAGTTTTAAGTTATAATGCAATGTTTCAAAACCAAGGGATAGAAATGCACTGTCAGAAATGTAGATTTACATAACATTATACCTACTATACAAATAAAAAACGTGATGCGTGACCTTCTTTTGCTTTCCCCAACTGCGACAAATCCTATCTCTTATTGTACACTAACTCATATTAAAGTTGTTTATTCCACCCACTTTTTATTAATCGTGATAGAAATATTTTTAAAGAATAATTTTAACATGCAAAAGGTCCTGAGTTCGAATCTCGTTTAGGTCGAGTTACCCGCATAAGGCTTCTCCCTTATATTGAAAAGATGAACGTCGAGCAATTTTAAGCGCTAGAGACCCCGGGCTCATCGGAGTAAAAAGGAAAGCGCTGCAAAACAAGACCGGTAATTTGTCAGCTACATGTTTTTCTGGTTGTGATAGATCTCGTATATAGATGGCGTACGGCGTATTTGTAATGAAAAATGAGCCCATCTTGAGCCCTTCTCCAAAGTGTTTACATTCTTAAAATCCAGACGTGCAAATCCTTTTAAGTCACTTAGGACATGAAATGAGAAAACATTAAGTATACTGTCTGCCCAGCACAAGAAGGCAAGGCAGAGGAATGTGTAACGTAATCAATTTTGCTGTGTTTATGCTCATATTCCGGATAGTAGGTCCGTCTAAAATATATAGTGTTGTCACATAACTCAGCCATGCATATTACCTAATAACTCATATGCAGTCTAATGCACTCATTTCGTAGTAAACACATCCACTACCAGAGCAGATAAACAGTTCAAATCCGTCCCTCTTCAGGTCCCGTTTGCCTTCTTGTGGTGGGCAGACAGTACCAATAAGTTTCCCGTTAAAAGCTGTTTTTAACTGCAATGGATTCAGTCACCTATTGTCAAGGTTATGCAAGTTCACACAGAAGTGTGTCAAAAAGAGGACCTGTTCAACGAGGATGTGAAATCATCCCAGTGCGTAAGCCCTACACACATAATCCTGGTTAATACTCAGAAGTTGGGAATACCCGCCAGTAGGTATTTTCCTCTATCCGCTCAAATATGCTGCTGCTGATCCCAGCTACACGCATGCTGTCGACATTGGCCTTTAAGCAATTAAAACAAAAGTAGAGTAATATCACAAGGGCAATAAGATGAAAAACGCCACAGAGGTTCAAGGATGCCCTTTGATTGAACTCAAGCTCGCAACTTCGCCGGCCAGAGTCGCTTCTTCTGAGAAAAAACGCAGTCTGCAATTAGAGTCCGCCAACTACGGTGACCTTATGACCCTGGGGCCGAAATCCGTCAAAATATTCCACTACTCTTTTATATTCCTGATATGAATGGAGGTATTTTTAGAAACAAGGCTGATACAAATCAGATAATTGCAACTATAGGACTTTGAACTGTTCACAGTATTATTTATTTCTATTCCGGGACAAAACGGGGATAGGTTTAACATATGTGTATGCTAAAATATAAATAAAGACCAACTTACTGACCAACGTTTTATTTGGATTCATTTTTATTCAGCAATGAAATAAGGTGTTTCTCAGTAGGATAGAAAAAGAAAAGAAAAACTTCTTGATAAAGTGAAGCAAGAAGCATTCTCCCTTTCCTGCTTGCATTGCATGGAATTGCAGGTGATACGAGGAAAAGTAATGACGGTGCTTACAAAGAAAATTTTTCTCTATTCATCTAAGGCGCACATTGGACATGCAACTCGTGCAATTCTGTAGCGAGAAATGAATTGGATTATACAACCTCGGTTGTATAATCCAAGCAACGAAAGCATGATATACGTAATTCTACATATAGCAATATCGCACTCGTTTTTACTGAAGACTTTTTAATATGTTAAAGGGTTGTAAAACGCATTTACATGCCGGATGATCAAATTAATTTGCCCCTCACCCCCTTCGAAGTAATTCTGAGTTGATAACGTAATAATTTAAGAGAATGTATTAACTCAGTGTAGCAGATTCGCTTAGTTCCAAAGGAGCTGACATGTTGGACTAAGGTGGAGAGGAGTCCCCCTTCAATCGGAGCACGTTACTTGCTGTTTATTTCCTGATATTTATATATATCTTCTTCTTCCCTAGTGGTACCACTATCGTGGTGTTAGGGGATTCTTGTTCCTCTATCCCTTAAGGTTAGGCCTGAGGAACCGACGCTTTGGATCCGATAAAGAACCAGGATAAGTAATCAGCCCGATGCCTGGTGTGAGGGTGAAGAAGTGGATAATTGTATGAGGGCGAGATGAATGATAGGAAAGATGATTATGGAGCAATTGGTGCAATGCTGGCGAGTGAAACCGCCGGAGGACCAGGAGAAAACCCGCCTCAACGCCATGTTGTCCACCATAAATCTCATTGAACCAGGGCCGCCTTGGTGAGAGCCAAGTGGTCTAACCAATCAACCATGGCGCGGCAGCTTATACATATCTCTTAAGAATAAAGCTTGCGCTTGTGTTCTGCTCCTGCTTGGAAATGAAATGTGTAGTGTTTAACGCCCGCTTTTACTACATACGGCACCGCAGTATGATACATGAGATGAAGATGGAGTACCGGTGGAATGAGATGGCGGGGGAAACCGGAGATCCCGGAGAAACCCCGCCCCAGCGCCGTGTTGTCCACCACAAATCTCACTTTGCGGTCGCCTGGGATCGAACCCGGGCCGCCTTGGTGAGAGCCAAGTGGTCTAACCACTGAGCCACGGCGCGGCCTCCTGCTTGGAGAGATATTTCCTACATAGGCTATGAACATTACAAGTAAACACACGTACTTCCTTGTAAGAATGACATCGGTATATCAGAAGTGCTGGAAATTATCAATATGCAAGCCTTTCCTGCTGGATGTCCAATGGGAAAACCAATTAATTCGACATGTTTCCGACCTTCCTCTTACAATAGTTATCAGTCGGACAAAGGGGCAAGTTGCATTGTTAATCATAGCACTAGAATAAACCAATCACAGTATTATTCAATGTTCATCCGTAACATTTTACCACTTTTCTCAATTATATATAATTTCATACAAATGTTCGTAAGGAGCCTAGAAATGGATGACTTATTATCTTCATGGCTGTATATCGTTTACCCCTTTAAATCTAGTAATGTGAGCTGGTAAGTCAAATTCTTGCAACTGGTGAAACTATGTTATTATTTCTATTACATTATTATTTCATTCATAATCATTCCATACAATCTATTTTACAATTCAGTCTAACGACGTTAGTGGTCTTTCTGTTGTAATTTCTCATATTCTATCTAAACATGTTGCATCTGTAGCGGGCTTATTCTTTCGTGTTAACTGAGCTGAGTGAAACAAAGAGATATATTTATCTCAACAAAATGCAGTAAATGAAAAAAGTGGGTGTAGTACCAGTATGACTCCAATCAAAACTGAACTACTGATCTTCTATGTAAAGTTTTTTCCCCCTCCTGCAAAGCTACTGAAACAACAGGGAGACTTGAAAATCGTCCAGGCTCCGACGATCATAGTGCTAAATAGTTTGAATTATTATTTTAATTCGAAAATAACCTTCTGAGATCTACACCGCTGATAATTTGAGAGAACAGATTTCGCAGGAAGCAATTTTGTTGTCAAAATGAATTGGAGCACCTCCTGAGACAACCGTTAGACTTAACTAATCTCAAGGACTTTCATTCAGTCTTCCAGCTTAGCTCTTGAGGAAATTACCGGATCACGCAGTTGTGCTATTGCGTTTTATGGCAAGGGTCCTTTGACTAAAGTCGTGATACTTCTAAATGCTATGACCCCAAGCAAAAAATGCAACCTCTTTGCTAATGTAACGACATTGACTTATAGATTTTTCTTTGCGCAAAAGGAATTAAAATCCTAAATTCTCCCTACAATTTTCTACTCCCTCTGTAAGTTTTAACTTTGTTTTAAATTCTACGCTCTGCAAAACATTTTGTTATCGAAATGGGAAAGCGAAAATCTGTGTTCTAAGTGAAATGTTGCAAACTCTACAGTGTATGATTAAACGAACTCGATTTTCAGCCTTAGTTCTTGAACTATGAGGTAGTACTGTATTATTAAACATGAAACACTTCTGTTCTAGGTACAGCCCTTGCATATGTAGTTTGTACATACTGGTATAGCTCGGATGTTTTGTCGATAGGAAAGGAATGATTATAATATATTTGATCTCTAGGGAGATCTCAATGAGTGCAATGAAATGATCACAACTTTTCTTGTCCTCCATTGTCTAGGGGTAACATCCTAGCCTGTGGTTCTCGAGGTCTCGGGCTCAAACCTGGCGGACGACGATGGGCTTCTTCGGGGTAAAAATAGTTAGCATGGCTTCCTTCGGAAGGGAAGTAAAGTCGGTGGTCTCATGTCGTACATTTACGGTACTTAAATAACGTCGCCTGAGCTAGAGGTATATGAGCAAAATAAAGCGGTCTTTCATGTCCAATATGGCATGGGACACTGAGAAACACAGCAGTTAAACAGCTTCCATAAATGAAAAAATAAATAAAAAACACTCTTCTTATAACTTTAACGGATTTGTACAAAACGATTTAAAAAAGAGACAAATCGAGCCTAGGGCATGTGTCCCAGAGTAGGAAACTCCTCTGATTGAGGACAACCGCTTTAACCTTTGCTAATGATATTTAATACCCAAGACGGCCTTTTCAGAAATGCTTAGTGCTTAATACAAACAACTATCGTAAACACACATTTGTATCTTTAAAATTGAACGTTTACTTATAAGTACCTAAACTTAAACACCAAATAGGTGTTGTATTTTTTAATTATTACGAGTCAAATAAGTTCAATGCTTAACCAGGTAAGCATTGCGTGAAACTAAATAAAAGCAAAAGGGTGTGATTTTCATAATTATTAAAATGGAGTAGGATTAGGATTACTACGGAGGAGATTCGGCACCGAAACCTGTGATTTATTGTACCTAAGCCCCATGTGGCGCATCCCTGGGAAGAAGGATGTGGCGAGAGGAGACAGGGGTGGCCGCCCCAAGGTGCCGAAACACCCGCTGACCCTGAAAGAGACCACCAGTCTAGAGATGACATGAAATAGTAATGGAGATGAAATGGAGGAACAGGAAATTCATGGGATGTAATTAACCTACCAATATTCACCTGGCGACCCGGGAAAACCCCCCTAAAACGCATGGGACAGGTAGATCGGCCACGGGAATCGAACCCGGGCCTCCCGAATGTGGGCCACAGACGAAACCGCCTGAGCCATCCCGCTCAGTTAATAAAATGGAGTATAGTAAAGGGAAGTATTTTCGTGACATAGGCAATTTCGTGATACTTTTTCGAAGGGATGTCACAGAGAAACCAGTTGATGTAAACGGGCCTGCCGATAGCTCCTGAGCTCTACGGACAAATATGTTAACTACCAACAGTGAAAAATGAAGGGTTTTATCAACGAGACTAAGGATCCATTGTTCCGATTTTCACCAAACTTGGCTCTAATAATCTGTGACACAAGATAAAAACAACGGCCTAGCTTAGAATTCGAAATTTCACTCCATATAATACTTTGCATATGTTTGGCAACAATAATTATAGCAGTTCAAACATTGCCAGCATAAGAATGGCCTCACAAAATAATATTCATTGATCTCCCTCGTGACATCGATCATGCAATAACACCGTCAGATTTGGCCTTTTTTTTTTTTTTTTTTTTTTTTTTTTGCTTAGCAGTTTTGTGTCTATTGGTTAAAACGAATAACCAAAGCTATATCCACGTTTCTTAAACGGCTGTCGTTTCTTCCCAGTAGGATTTTCTCTATAAATAGCGACGAGATACACCAATGCAACAACGTGAATGTTGCGCAGTAACATTAACGAGAAATCATCATTACAAACTTTGGTATTTGTGGTTATTCAACAACACTTTTACGAAGTAATTTCTCTGAATATACGTATCTTTATGTTTGTCTTTATAGTATCCTGCGTGTTTTAATTAACTAATCTCATTTGTATAAATTTCTATAGGATACCAGATAAAAGAAATGTTAATATTTTTAAAGGCCCTGCGATGTTAACGGTTGCTTAAAGTTGTGTAAAAGTGATATAAGTGACACCCTGCTTCTTAACTCAAAATGCTGTAATTCATATGTACTTGTGTGGTACGAGGGTGGGTCAAAAATTAATGCCTCCTATTTTTCCCCTTAAATAAGTAAGTTATGTGAAAACTTTGAATTTTGCGCAATTGCTCAAACTTTCTTCTCCAATCGCCTGAAGTAGTAACTTCCTAAGTCAACAGGTGGCAGCACTGCATCCTCTATCAAAATGGCTGACATCGAGATTCGTATTAGACAGCGTTCTGTGATTGAATTTTTGACTGCGGAAGGTGAAGCGCCAATTCGCATTCACGAAAGGCTAAAAAATGTGTATGGTGATGCAACGGTGGATGTCAGCACTGTTAGATGATGGGTTCGTCGCTGTAACGAAGCTGAAGGGCAAACACCATTGGCAGATGAAAAGCGAAGCGGTAGGCTGGTGACTGCAGTGACTCCATGCAACATTCAGCGAGTCGATGACATCATTCGTGGTGATAGCCAGGTAACAGGTGAATTGTGTCGCATTACCTCCCTCAGTAAAGACAGTGTGATGACGATTATTCAACAACTGGGTTACTCAAAAGTTTGCTCACGTTGGGTAACAAGAATGTTAACCGCACAAAACAAAGAAACAAGGAAAACAATAGCCTCCGAACACTTGCAGCGCTTCAATTTGGAGGGAGAGGAGTTTCTGGAAAAATTGTTACTGGAGAAGACGAAACGTGGGTTCATTTTTTTGAACCTGAATCAAAGAGGCAGTCAATGGAATGGCATCACACAACGTCACCGAAGAAAAAAAAGAATTCAAAACTCAGCGGTCGGCAGGGAAAGTTATGGCGACAGTGTTTTTCGATGCAGAGGGTGTGCTTATGATTGATTTTTTGGAGCAGGGATGCACAATAAATTCTGTCCAATACGTCAGAACTCTCAAAATGCTGAAAGCACGTCTTCGCCGAGTTCGCCCAACAAAAACTATGGCGGATGTTCTTCTTTTGCATGACAATGCAGGACCACACACCAGCCGTTACACCACTACAGAAATTGAGAAATTGGGATGGCAAGTCTTGCCTCACCCCCCATACAGCCCTGACGTGGCACCATCAGACTTTCATCTGTTCGGGCCACTAAAGGAAGCTCATCGTGGGATTCATTTTGAAGATGAGGAGGCTGTGAAAACGTCCGTGCGTCAATGGCTTAGGAAGCAAGACCTTGTGTTTTACCACACTGGAATACATGCTCTAGTTAAAAGGTGGACCAAAACTGTGGAAAAGGACGGAGAGTATATTGAATAGTGACAAATTAATCGTCAATGTTGTAGTTTTCAGGCTATCTATATTGGATTCAAGTTTTTGGCAATTAAAAGGGAAAAAATAGGAGGCGTTACTTTTTGACCCACCCTCGTATTTGTGGTATTCAGCAGTACTGTTACATGTTTTTATTCGTTCATATTGTTTATTTTAACTTTAAAGTTTCCTAAGAGTTGTAATCAATTATTTGTTTAAGTCATAAGTTTTAAATGTCTCCAAAGAAACGCAGTGCTATTTGGCAAGTGCAACCTAAGTACAAAGGCTGTAGGGATAAATTGCCAAACCACGAGCAACGTCGGGTATATCAACTAGTATCCAACAAAATACTGTTTACTGCGCAATAGCAAATTGTAGGTATCAGCAGTACAGCAGAGTTGTGTACAGTTACGTCATTTCCATATTATATCCACCATTTTACTTTGGTGTCTCCAATTGTGTTATACTTTAAATCATTTAAATCTTGATCTTCGTATGTCGACTGATAGCAGATACTAAATTCTTATTCATCCTAAATCTCTTTTGTTAATATTTTATGAGCGCATTTTATGTAATATGATATCCGATTGTATTTTATTCGTGAAATAGTCAAAAGGAATACACCAATAGCTCAAGACTCTCTTCGATTGCAACTTCATTGCTCCTGAATTTATCGATGAAATCTGGTACGTTCATTTATCACAGCATAAACCAATGCCTGTTATTTAAAACTACTGAATTTAGCTAATTTAAACTTCGTTTATCGGTAGCCTTACTTTGGAGTCTCTTCGGAAACGTAAATAAATATAAGGGGAACTGGACTCAAATATAATACCAAATTTAGGAAAAGGCAGTAAATCTTTGATTTTCAAAACAGATACCAAATATTCGAGTTCATAAGACACATTATTTATCTTATAATAAGATTTTCAGAGGTCCGAAACAAATACCACTACCATTACCACCACCCCCACCACAACAACAACAACTACTACTACTACTACTACTACTACTACTGCTGCTACTGCTGTTGCTGCTGTTGCTACTACTACTACTACTACTACTACTACTACTACTACTACTACTACTACTACTACTACTACTATGCGGTGTGCCCCAAGGTTCGGTCTTAGGACCTACCCTTTGGAATCTCTATTACGATGGAGTATTTCGATTATCTATGACGCCTGGTGTTACCTTAATTGGCTATGCAGACGATCTAGGACTGATAGTAATTGCCAAAGATACGACGACAGTAGAAAAGAAAGCTAATGAAGCACTACGATGTGTTAAAATCTGGTTAAGTAGCCGGAAGCTCGGTCTGGCAGCACATAAAACAGATATGCTTTTATTACAAGGAGCTCGAAAACCTGGAACGATCACAGTCCTAGTAGACGGAATAACAATAAATAACATAAATATAATAAAATACCTTGGTGTCTATTTTGATGCAAATATGGGTATGGGCCAACAAGTGCGGAAAGTAGTAGCCAGGGCAGGGATGGCAGTAGCACACCTCACTAGACTGATGCCCAAACTTAGGAGGACCAAGTGAAGGAACTCGTCGAATACTGTTTACAATGGCGACTTCAATAGAATTGTATGCAGCTACCAAATGAGGCAGAACACTCGATAAAAAATATACAGAATTATCTTATTAAAATTACAAAGAACTATTGCAATAAGAATTATTAGCGCATACAGGACATCTACAAAGGCTTTATTGGTGCTTTCAAGAACACCTCCAATAACCCTAATGGTGGAAGAAAGAATTAAAATTGAAAACAATGTGGATGGCGCAGATACTGCGGACGAATTGATAAAGGAATGGCAAAAGTTATGGGATGAAAATGACGGAACAGCTAACTGGACCAAGCGATTAATACCAGAAGTAAAAATATGGTTAAAAAGGAAACATGGTAAAATGAACTTTTATTTATCCCGGGTATTTACGGGACCTGGATGTTTCAATCGTATTTACATCGATTTGGCATTAAAACAACAGAGGAATGTTTATGCTGTGGACAGACTGACACAGCAGAACATACATCCTTTAACTGTGCCAGGTGGCACAAACAGAGGAACAAAGTTGAAACCAGACCATCTATAAGCCGCTTCCTGTTAATGGTAGTTCCAAGAGAAGATCATTGAGACTGGCAGGTTTTTTTTAGTTGGTGAAAATCCAACTCGCTATATGCGTCTTTATAAGACTTTTCCTCTGCAAAATAAAATATTACTACTACTACTACTGCTACTACTACTAATACTACTACTACTGCTACTACTACTACTACTACTACTACTACTACTACTACTACTACTACTACTACTACTACTACTACTACTACTACTATTACTACTACTTCTAGTTCTCTTCTTCTTCTTGTTTCCCCTTCCTGTAGGTTTGAATTCTTTTTGAACTATGAATGTTCATTATTTTACTTAGGCACTTTAACGTAGCACCATCTCGAAATCAATGTTCATGATCAGAATATTATAGTCTTAAACAACAAAATTAATGTTCATCAATAAATAAAGATAATGCCTATACCTGACTCAAGTCTTGAATCTGTGGTAACACTCCCATTTTTACTTTATCTACCACTCACCTATGGTCCGAGGACAGGCTGGTAAGTCCCGGGCCTTACCATAAAAAGGAAAACTTTTTAAATTTTTTCTTTATTTCTCAACATAATCTCTAGAAAGGCTAATACATTTGTCATATCGGTGTTCTAATTTAACTAAACCATCTCTGTAGTATGATTTATCATGGCCCTCAAAACAGCTGTTTACCGCATCAATGACCTCCTCGTTGCTGTGAAATCTTCGTCCTCCAAGAAACTGTTTGAAGTTCAGGAGCAGGTGGTAGTCACTCGGTGCTAGATCTGGCGAACAGAGTGGATATTCAAGCAATTCGAACTTTAATTCACACATTTTTCCCACTGCAATGACTAAATGATGGGCTGGAGCATTGTCTCGAAGAAACAAGGGTTTCTTCTTTGCCAAATTAGATCTTTTTTTCACCTCATCACTCAAACGTTGCAGTAAACTTTCGTAGTATTCACGAGTGATACTTTTACCCTTTTCTAAGTAATGAATAGTGCATCCCAGAAAACATTCGCCATAACCTTGTTAGATGAAAATTGACTTTGCCTTTTTTGGAGTTGGTTCACCTGACACAAACCAATGTTTTGACTGCAAGTTACTTTCAGGAGTGTAGTGATGCATCCAAGTTTCATGCATAGTAATAAGCCACCTCAAACATTACCTGGGATTTTTAAGGCAGAGTTCCAAATTCTTAACCGAAACAGTTTTTCTTTGCAACTTTTGATCAGGTGTCAAGAAACGCGGCACCCATCTTGCACAGTCCTTGTGAAATCCCAAAACATTACTTAAAAAATTACCTGCACGATCTTTTTATATGTTCACTGCCTCTGATATCTCAAACACCTTTAATCTGCGGTCTTCCAGTATTAAACGATGAATGTTTTCAACTATCTCTGGAGTAGTGACTTCTACAGAGCGTCCAGAGCGAGACTCGTCACTAGTACTCGTAATCCCATTTTAAACTTTGTAACTCACCTTTTAATCATTGTATATGAATGGGCAGAATCTTTCAATGTACTGTCCATTTCCTCCTTGATTTCTTTAGACGTTAAGCCTTTCAAATGGAAGTATTCATTCACTGATCGTTTTTTCTAAATTCTCCATTTTCTTGAAACCTCTACACTTGTCTTGTTTAAAATGCTTTCATTAAAAAGCTAAACAAGCTATTGACCTATCATGCTACCCATCAAACTGGCCCAGTGGTGCAATCTCTATGTGAGGCCCAGGACTTATCAGCCGACCCTCGTAAGCAGAGGAAGTAGTTTTTGTATTCTACCCAAAAGCTGGATAAATGTTTCAGTAAAAGTACCTCTTGTGTAGATAGAGAAAGGGGTAGGGAAGCGTATAATCCAAAAAGGAAAAGTCGGATTGATATCAAACTTGAAATTTCATTTCAACATTTTTTAAGGAAGACACACAATGTTTAAAGAATACACATCCACACCAAACTACTCTTCGGGTGAGCATTTTTGTTATTCTACCAAAATTCGCTCTAATGATGCACATTAAAACACTATCGCGGCGGCAGCGAGTACCTGCTGTAGGGGAATTGAGTGTGAATCAAATCATTTCACCACATTTATTGTTTCCCGACTGAGCGAAGCAAATAATGGATCATTTAGGGACAGTCACTACCTGACGTCACGAAGCCGGAGGTTGTTGCTAGCGCTGAATAATGTTTCCAGACCTTTCGATTTCCCGAAATCTAGAGGATTCGACTTGAACAATGTTCTATTCCTTCGATTCGCTACATTCCTTCAGCGACAGGCAGGATGTAAAAGTCGATGCCAAGGTAGCTTCAGTTCAGTACCCAGAGGATCATCATGCTACCTCATAAACCTCTTCCCACTTAAAACTAATAACCCAACTAAAAGGTCCCGAAATCCATCTGCAGTGCTGGCATCCGAGTGTATTTTGCTGCGTACCTAACCTTAATGGGGCTTAACCACAGATAGGAATTTTTAGAACAGGTTTTTATAATTAGGGTTATGAGGTTATATGAGAAGTGGTTTATGAGGTAGCAATTACACTCCCCTGGGTGTATGAAAAGTTCCAAAATAAAAATCTATCTTCGGTTAGATCCTACTGAAAGTGGGCACGCAATAAAATCACTCAGTTTATACATACATACATAGCCAGCCAGCACCTCGGTCGGTCGATCTTCAGTTCAGTTCAAAGTCAATCTGCTAGGACTCTTTTTAATTTACATCTTCCAATGTTAAGTCATGTCGGACGATGAATGAAATGGGTGAAATGATGCTCAAATGTATCCAGGGTTCATAGAGCTTAGAGTTACCCGACATTCGTCTTTCAGGATAAGGAAAATCCCCTTATCCAGATAACTCACCCTGACTGAGATTCGAATTCGGGACCTCTTGAACATCTACGCTACCGAGGCAGGCGATCTGCTAGGAGTGCAGTACAGCTGATTTGATTGCAGTTATGAGCTGAACAGTGATATGGGAGTTGTGATGAATCGGCCACCCATAACACTATGAAAGCAATGAGTGTTGTAAGCTACGAAGACAAAGTTCATTGGTAATTATCAGAGTTAGCAAGAAGAGCAGCGCAAGTTGGTACATACAACAGAGATAAAAAAAAAACGACAGTGCTACAGAAAGAGACGTTGACTCTGAATATTTGTAAAAAGAGAAAGCGATTGCAAGTTATTGGCCTAACCATTTTAGTGACAAATAAACTGTGTTGGTGCAACTTCATGTTGTCATATATGTGACAATAGATACTATAGATTTGACATATTTGCATGACAAAACATGTAACTTGACTTTTCTATGAGTAACCTAGGAAATCCTTTTTTGTCGGTACGGGTGGATGACTAAGCTGTTCAGATGCTGACCTACTGACCTCGAGGTTGGGGGTCCAAATCCGGTAGAGACCTATGGTTTTTAAGTGTGCTTAAAAGCTACAGCCCAAGTCAGTAGATTTACTGGCATGTAAAATAACTGCAAGACGAAATACTGGCACACGGCAGCCGGTGATCCAGGTAATTGACATCGTCGATAATAAACTTTATCATACGTACGAGCTACATGCATACATGCCGCGCCGTGGCTGAATGGTTAGACCGTTTGGCTCTCGCCAAGATGGCCCGTTGATCCCAGGTGACTACAAAGTAAAATTTGTGGTGGAGAACACGACGCTGCGGCGGGTTTTCTCCGGGATCTCCGGTTTCCCCCGCCATCTTATTCCCCATGCTCCATCTTCATCTCATGTATCATCAGTGTCACCGCCTGCGGTGCCGTATGTAGTAAAAGCGGGCGTTAAACACATACACACACATACATACAAGTGTCCCATAAGGAGGTTTATACACTTTTAACTGTAATACTTTTAATAGTTTGTCACAAAGATGCTTAAAGTCCTGCGCCGTGGCATTGTGTGCTAGAGCGTTGTGCTTTGGTTCCCCTGCCATGGAATGCGCCCGGGTTCGTTCCCATCCCAGAGGTGGATTTTAAGTCCCGGGTATAGGATCGGTGCCCACTGAGCATCGTGAGGAAATTGAGTAGCTACAATAGGTAGCGAACCCTGGTCTAGAATGCCAACATTTCCGGCTGGAGGTGCGTGATGTTTGCCAGATCACCTCCTCATATCGGTTGGATGATCGCTCACCTCTGCCTTGCGTACGTGGGCATTACGCCGGCAGTCGGGTTGGCCTACTCTGGCCCGCTCTAATAGAATTGTTGCCCATGGGTTACCTTTTTAACTTTAAGATACTCAAAACATTGCTGATGATGTTCTAATGCGAAAGACGTTCAAAATATCTATCTTCCTTCATCCATTCTCAGACTGCATCATTTGTAACGTTGTGGAATTTATGTTCAAAAGTATAAACACTTCTGCATAAGTCCTGTTTATTCTGAATCGCTTTTGTATGCCTACTTCTTTATAATGGAGAATTCATAAGAAACAGAAAAAAGCTTATTACACATAAAAATGTATATTTCTCTAAAACACATAACTTATATCAAACATATTTCTGGAGGGATTAACGAATTTCTGTATACTCGTTGTTTGGTTTGTCATGTCTTGCAAAGAAATGAAATTTCAAAGCCGGCATATAGCTTCAGCCTCCTCTAGTTGTGCCTGCGAATGTTTATTACTAAACGCCAGAGAGAGGTGCGCTTGCATGTGGTACAAGTTAGCTGGACACAATACTATGAATGGCGTCAGATTTACTGCACGTCCATTGAATGTGCATACGTGGGAAACAAGGTAACGTAGTACTCTGGGAACTAGTGAAGCGTTGTCTTTCACGTGTATGCAGACGCAAGATCAAGGCGTAGTGTAATGCGATTGTTTTGTTTCCTCTCGCAGTGAAGTTGTCATGCTCATACTGTGTCAACCTGCAGTTGTTTACATGTGTGGCCAATAACAGTACGGCCATGTGCAGTATACCTATGGAAAAATACACATTATGCATGCACAGAAATTAAAAGAAGATTTTGTGGAAGACTGGAATGTAGCAATGTTCTTGAAGCTAAGAGTTTTGTTCCGCCTATAGTGATATAAAAAGAGCTACATGGAAAAGTGGAGCTGGAATTATGTATCTGATAAAGTGAGATACAAAGCTTAATGAAATAATGTGTAGTGTTTAACGCCCGCTTTTACTACATACGGCACCGCAGGCGGTGACACTGATGATACATGAGATGAAGATGGAGCACCGGTGGAATGAGATGGCGGAGAAACCGGAGGTCCCGGAGAAAACCCGCCCCAGCGCCGTGTTGTCCACCACAAATCTCACTTTGCGGTCGCCTGGGATTGAACTCGGGCCGCCTTGGTGAGAGCCAGGCGGTCTAACCACTGAGCCACGGCGCGGCCCATACAAAGCTTTGACAGCTAACGTTACCAATAATGGTTTCATGGGTGATCAACCCTGAAACCATAATTGCATTTCATAATGATTACAAAACGTCATATGTCAACATAACATGTGCTTATACAACAATTATAAAAAGATTATTGCAGTTATAAATGTCCAGTCTGATATCTTGAATTTTGCTAACATCTGAAAAGACGAAGGTCAAAATTAAAACAATTACAGGATAAAAAGTTAATGATATTGCCTGTGCAGTCACAATGTCAGCTTTTCAACCTAGAGGTTCCGGGTTTGATTCCCGGCTGAGTTTTTTTATTTACGCCCTTTAACTTTTTAGGTCATATCGGACGATGAATGGAGTGGGTGAAATGATGCTCAAATGGGCCCAGGGTCCATGGAGTTTAGAGTTACCCGACATTCGTTTTTAGGATAAGGGAAAACCCCGGAAAAACCTTATCCACGTAACTCACCCTGACCGAGAATCGAACTCGGGACCTCTTGAACGTGAGGCAGACATGCTACCACTACGCTACCGAGGCGGGCATTCCCGGCTGAGTTAGTGGAATTTTCTTTAACAGCAGTATTCGCAGATTCTTGAAATACGAATATTAGTGTGTTTAAAACCTGATAAAAGCAGCGTTCAGAAACCCCATAGGTTAGCGAGTAATAATGCTATCAGCTGCTTTTTTTTTTTTTTTTTTTTTTTTTTTTGTAATTTTATGTCCTCCAACGTTAAGTCATATCGGACGGTGAATGAAATGGGTGAAATGATGCTCAATGTGTCCAGGGTCCACGGAGCTTAGAGCTACCCGACATTCGTCTGTAAGGATAAGGGAAAACCCCGGAAAAAACCTTATCCAGGTAACTCACCCTGACCGAGTGAACGTGAGTCAGACATGCTACCATCTACGCTACCGAGGCGGGCATCAGCTGTTTTTGTCGAAGTCCCCGATATGACCACAGAAGTTAAAGACAGTTAAACACAACGAAAAGATTTAAGGACTGTAAGTAATGAAGAAAAATGCTGCACATCGAGGAGGTGAAAACAGTGAATCGAAATTCAAACATTTCTATCCTAGTATCGTTTATTTGATACATAGATAAATAAATAATGACCATGTTTTTATGTGTAATAACTAATGATTTACAAATGAACAAAATTACAAGCATGTGGAAGTGTTTTGAGTGACAAACAGCTCCCGCTGCCGATTTATGAGATATGTACATGCAGAAGAGTGGCACTACCGACGCAATTAAACGAGTTGATTTGAACAGGGAGCGATATCCAGGTCAATTTGTGAGACGCTATACGTTACGTCACCCCTACGCGGAGGTCAACTTGACGTCACTGTCCACTGGGATCTTCCACACTTGGCATTAATATTCATGAACTGGAAGTTGAAGTTACATCTAATGTTTTGTTTTACAAATTACGTAGTACTGCAAATACTGCCTCAAACTGGTTCATCAACCTTAACAATGTTTACGCTTCAATAATATTCAAGCAACACTGTAATATTTTCACTTTATGGAAAGTGCATGAAGTGTTACCGGCACCTTTAAAAATATTAGGTATTATTAATAAGAATTAATACAGATACATACATGCTTCACTTTTTCGTGTGAATACTCTTGTAGGTAAGAATGAAACTATTCGAGTTTATTTATTTATTAATTTATTTATTGATATATTTATTTACTTATTTACTTATTCATTCATTCATTTTTAAACAGGTTTACATTGTAAAAACGTCTTCCTGTATCCAAAGTTCAAGCTCTTATCCTCTTCTTCCACTCTTCTCTATCCTCCCAATCAAATTCCTCCAGGTCTAATTCCCTCATTTCTCTTTCAATATTCTCCATCCATTTAAGTCTAGGTCGACCACGCCTTTCTCTTCCTGGTGGATTCCATTCTAAATCGTGTTTTGGTAAACTTATCTCAGGTATTCTGCGGACATGACCGTACCATTCTAGCTGTTTACATAGTATATAATCTAAAATTGAATGTTAACGTTCATTGTTTTTCTTATCACTTTCTTCGAGTATTTTTTAATATAATTTAGAGTGTGTAGTGGATCTCCTGAAACAGTCAATTTCGATAGATAATTTTAAATTTAAATTTATATTTAGTGTCCATGTTTCTCCTCCATAAGTTAACGCACTTCTAATTATTGATATATATACCAGGTGACCTAACTGCCCTGTCTTTCAGGTTAGCAGATACCCCTTCGTGCATTAGACCAGTTGCAGAATGCAACGGGGTAAATTCATTTAAACGGACGGCAGTGGCGTGACCGTATTTTGCTCTGCAGCGAGCGACGAGAGGCAGCTCCCAGGCTTGAACTGGCGTGATAATAGGCAAGAGCAGTGTAAACAAATCGAGAAAGTCTTAAAATGTTTTCCATTTATGTCAAAGAGTCTTTTTTTTCGAGAGAGAGATTAAACTCACCTTTTAGATTAGTATATTATTTAGCAATTTTTATTTGACTTGTAATTACCCATAGCTGTTTTTACATTCTCCCCTACATACTTCCAGTATGTAGGGAAAGTATTGCTCTCTACCCAAAAATTCAGTTCTAAGATTTGAGGGGAAATACAGTAGAACAATATCCATGTACTCGTCGTGTATTGTAATTTGATCACTACGATTATATAAGCAATGAATGAGCGATCTTTTTGTTTCATTTGAGTTTATGACTTCTTGGGCTACGAGTGTGAGAGATACACTCAGGCAGTGCTGTGTAAACGTATTGGTCTCTGCACTATGCTGCTGAAATGGCAAATGACTCTAGGGGACATCAGAGATAGTGTGTAAAATGATAGTTCATCAGTTATAAAATAAAGACAGGCACATATTTAGCCTATAATAGGGATCTTCAAAACGCATTAAATGAAACAACAGCAGAGTTAAGCAAAGTTTCGATAATGTTGTTTCCTTACAAAAAGCAAAGAACTACAGACATATAAGATTGTTTCATATTCTGTTTATACTAATTTAAATGTGCAGATTCGTCACTTTAATGTTTATATTTACTCTAAAGAGCATAGTCAGTTAACAATAACTATGATAATGACTCTAATAATATTAATAATAACAATTATAATAAACATAACAATAATGATATAAACAGTACAATAAAAACGACAATAGCGAGCAGATGCTACTGAGACACAATGTGTCCTCAATATTTACATAATTTTTCTTTACGATTCTTTGCAATGCGTATAGTTTGTAACGTTAGATAATACCATCGTAAACAGAATGTAAGGGATCTTATGTGCTGTACTCATATGACTTTCCCTACTCTTGTAAAACTATTCTTACAAATGCTTATTGTTATACCAGCTTCATATCAATCGAGATAAACGTTATCTTATTTCTAATTTTCTTGTAGGTGCAAGGTCAATATGAGAATGCTGCAGGCTTTAAGGGGTACTCGACTCCTTAAAGAGCTGGTCACTTATGACGTCGTTTACATTTCGTTCTATTTGAATGGGCAAGAGTTAAAAATGAATATTGGCTTCCCATTGTAGCAAAAGTGTAAGTTTTGGAAACTTCAGACAAATACCCGTAGTATGAAATGCTTTCGAAACGGTTCACATATACAAAAACAAAATTATTGGATACAACCAAAATAAATAAAATATATATTTTAACAAAATCTACATTTTTGTGCAGTATCAATTGGTCTATCTCTGAAGGTTTTTAATTTTTACAGAAATTAGACATAATGTAGAGGAACTCTGAGTACATTTCCAGGCAATTCAAGATATAAATTTCATTTGTTATGAAAATATTTTAAACATATTATTTCAAATATTTTTTTATTTGTTCAGTGTATACCCTGCCTTTAACTGAAATGGTTATATCAGTGGCCATTTTCCTTTGGAGCATATCCAAGAAGTGCTAAATCGTATTCTTTGGGATTTAACCATTATATCACGCACACATTCATACTCTCATTCATACTTCTAGACTCTGGGTAAGATGAATCATCCTGGTTGGAGAAAAATCCCCACCGCCAGCCGGAAATGGAACCCTGGACCTCTCGCACAGCAGACAGGTGTTCCACCGACTGAGTTGCGGAGCCAGCCCAAATTAAAATTGTTAGTTATTTTTCAGAAATACACAATATTCGAAAATTATTCATGTAAAGGGTATTCGACTTGGAGGGCGGGGTTTGAAAATCTTCTTATCGCATATTTGGAGTATGCCGAACTAAAATACCATGTTAGGTATTTAAAATACTTTTTGTGTTTCAGTTATCTTGTTCATATACACAGGAACACACACACACACACACACACACACACACACACACACACACACACACACACACACACAGGGGCGCGCGGGTATCATTTTCTAAAAATAGTTTTTCGATTTAGGGAACCACAAAGCTTGTATGTGAAATGAAATCTCGGTATCGGAACTTTGGGTGGAGTGCAATACTTTCCCTAGCTACTGTAAGTACGTAGTGGAGAATGCACATGGAAATAGCTATGGGTAGTTACGGACAGGTCAAATAAAAATCCTCAATAAATTGCCAATCTAATGAGTGAATTTACTCTCTCAAAACGGACTCTAATGTAAACGGAAAACATTCTAAGACTTTTTCAGTATTTTACGCAGTTCCTGTCTATTATAACAAACTATACACGCCAGTTCAAACCTGGGAGCTGCCTCTCGTCGCTCGCAACAGAACAAAATTCGGGTACTCCACTGCAGTCCGTTGAACTGGATTTACCCTGTTCATTTCTGCAACAATACTAACGCACGAAGTGGTATCTCTTTACCTGAAAGACGGGGCAGTAAGACCACCTGGTATATAGCGTTAAGAGTGATGAACAGAACCGAATCTTTTCAAGAATCGAACACACTGTATTCGGATTCTTTTAAGAATGAAAAGTTGCATTCGAATGCAAGTTCTCGGATACTACGACATCCTTAATCAGTAATGCTCTTCAGTTTTCACCATCGCTGTCCTCGAATAAAGCAATCAAATGATGCACGGAGAATATGACAACGGTTATTATCAAAGTGTTGATTGCAGTTAGAAGTTTCAATTTCCTTTTTTTATCGTAACTTATGCGTAATAGTACAATTTCAAACGCTAAAATAGTTCTTTCACATTCTTTGGAGGTAACCTATTTGTTTTTACATTTGTTAGCTAGAAAAAGGCTGCTCAAATGGGACAGAAGTTGCTGGGACGCAAAGGTATTTTAAATAAAATTTAAAATGCCACTGAAGTGGATAACAAATATTGTTTTAAAAGACTTAGATTTACAGCATATTAACATTATTCTTAACTGTCGATAAAATTATCTCAATCATTAAGATTGAATTATGAATATAATATGAAATATATTTACAAGATTCTCTTCACAACAATCACCATGTTTGGCATTGTAAACACTTTCAGCATCCTGAAAATAAAAACATGCACCTCTCAAAGAAGTATTCGAATATAGTATTCATGATTTGCGAACATCCAGGAATTGTATACTACGACATTTTGCTCAACACTAGGTATAATGACGTGTTCATTGGAGCATATACAGAGGTGTGAGTGACGTCACACTGGCACTGCCTGTCCTCTCGTGGTATATGGAAGCATGCCACTATCACCATAAGCATATGCTAAAGTTCAGATAAAAGTATTATAAACAATTTTTTGGAATTAATTGTAGAGGCTATTCCTTTTCTATCTATTGGCTAAGTAATAAAAACAAACATGATAGCTATGATATAGACACCAGGCCTTAACACACGTGACTATCCATAAAACCTACTGTGTTCGCATATCGTTCTTGCACCTACACGAAATAAATGAAATGAAATGTGTAGTGTTTAACGCCCGCTTTTACTACATATGGCACCGCAGGCGATGACACTGATGATACACGAGATGAAGATGGAGCACCGGTGGAATGAAATGGCGGGGGAAACTGCAGATCCCGGAGAAAACCCGCCCAGCGCCGTGTTGTCCACCACAAATCTCACTTTGCGGTCGCCTGGGATCGAACCCGAGCCGCGTCGGTGAGAGCCAAGCGGTCTAACCACTGAGTCACGACGCGGCCTAACTGCACCTACACGAGCATTAGCAATAAGGTTATTTATGTAAATTTTTATCTCGATTAACTTGAAGTTCAAAATGAGCAGTTTTAGGAATAGTTGGTAACGAAATGTGTAGCGAATCTATTTCAGTAAATATTTATTTGGATTGACTTCAAGCAGATAGAAAAATATCCGAAGGAATAATCCTTACAAGTATATACAAGTAAACGATAGTGAGTAGTGAGTGACGTGAATGTAATACTAACTTCTGCTACTGAAAAATCAAAGATGTTATAATCAGAGGTAACAAAAGAGATGTGTGCTAAAAGTTGACCTCCCCTAACCATAATCGTAGGTTTAATAAAACCAAGGCCTCCAAGAAGAACATTTTGTTGATTTTACTTAGAAACGAAAATTCTCAGTAATTTTGATAGTGCTTCCTACGGCATTAGCTCAACTCTTGCTTCTTTTAGGCTCAAAACACAAATTCTTGCGTTAAATTCAATCATTTAAAATGAGGCGATCGATATCTACAACTGCTATGAAAGATTATATTATTCTAATGTATTAAATTTGCATTTTATTGCTTTCCACGTGAATTGGTGTCCATCGATAAAGTAAACTCCTGCGCCTGGTACATAAGGAAACGTGCCTTTCCCATCAAAATAACAATAATGCGAAGTTAAGGCAAGAAGATCCTAACTTTTGAAGATGTTTTCTGGAGAAATGGAAGTTAAGAACTTCTCGTTGAGATCGTGAAGCAGCTGTGATGAATGGCCTGGAAGATTGTATCAATGAGAACCACTGTGTCACCTTTAACATGAGCTGAGGTAACCTCTCCTCGATCCCGATTTCTTTGAGACTTCGCTACCAGAATTTGCCCTTGGAACACCAGAGGCTGCCCAGCTCCTTTAGACACGTCGCTGGACACGAACTGAGCCATGGCAGTAATTTGTTCTCTACCATTATCATCAAGATGGATACAGACATCATCACAGAGCTCCAGCCAAATACAGCACATCGACCAACATTTCTTGAAGAACATCCCGTCTTGCAGTACGCACAAGTCCTCGCCGACCAACAGGGAGTAACCAGTCACAGGTACAGAGACAGAAATGCTGCTATCATCCATGTTTTGGAATTCCAGCTTGCTGACATTATTGGTGGTCCGAATGTACAAGTTACTATACCTTCCTCAGCAGCAGTGCTCCAACACCCTTACAGAAAGAAATTTAATGTACTTCGTATAGCCGATGTCGGAAGTTATTCCATTTTGTTTGACTATATAGTGATGCACAAATGCTTCATGTTAATAAATTACCACTGTCTGTAGTATACACAGTAAATTGATATTTGATCAGTTTTTTTTTTTTTTTTTTTGTACTTCAAGAAGGACAAAATCTTATTTATATATGATCAGTTGAGAAACACTTTGGTCTTAATGTGTTTATGTGTTTGAATAAGTCTATGGGACATTTAAATTAACTTAAAATGATTGTTGTAATAGTTGACTGTCTTATCAGGTTTGATGAATTTTCCAGGATATATGAAACTTGTTTGAAAATAAATTATTTATAGTGTAATGTCTATCTATTTATTATATTAGGTAATATCAATATAATTGAAGGAAAGAAATGGTTGGTTACTGGTATTTATTTAAGAAGGAATGAAGCAAGATTGTTTATTATTATTATTATTATTATTATTATTATTATTATTATTATTATTATTATTATTATTATTATTATTATTATTATTATTATTATTATTATTATTATTATTATTATTATTATTATTATTATTATTATTATTATTATTATTATTATTATTATTATTATTATTATTATTATTATTATTATTATTATTATTATTATTATTATTATTATTATTATTATTATTATTATTATTATTATTATTATTATTATTATTATTATTATTATTATTATTATTATTATTATTATTATTATTATTATTATTATTATTATTATTATTATTATTATTATTATTATTATTATTATTATTATTATTATTATTATTATTATTATTATTATTATTATTATTATTATTATTATTATTATTATTATTATTATTATTATTATTATTATTATTATTATTATTATTATTATTATTATTATTATTATTATTATTATTATTATTATTATTATTATTATTATTATTATTATTATTATTATTATTATTATTATTATTATTATTATTATTATTATTATTATTATTATTATTATTATTATTATTATTATTATTATTATTATTATTATTATTATTATTATTATTATTATTATTATTATTATTATTATTATTATTATTATTATTACTATTATTATGAGGTTTATGTATAAAAATCTTATAAAGTGGGCTTCCAGTTTCTAAAACTCGAGGAATGTATAGAAAGAGCAACCCTCTACGTCACTGTCGGTGACTGTTAAGAGGTGTTGCAGATATATTCATTATGAACAGTCAAAGCTTATCGGTTTAGTGATCTATACCTTGTTAAACAAATATGGCTTTTATTTACAGTCTATCGATAGATTTATTTCGTATTTTAGAATTAGGTGAGGTTAGGGATATTTGTGTATAAAATCGTGTTACTGCTTGTACGTTATAACTGAACATTATTGTCTTACTCTCTGTAAATTAGGCACAAAGAGCATGTCTTCTTATACACATCTGTCATATTTGTTCGAGATTTCAGGAAAGAAAAGCTTCACTAAGAGAAACATAAATTAAATGTGTTTTTTCTAAGCAAAATTTCTAACATAGAGACCATACCACGCCCTTATTAAGTGAATTTTCTTAAATTGGAGGTTATGTGAGGTTAAATACCTGATTTTTCTCGACTTTGCCACCAGAGTTAACAAATAAAGAAGAACGAACGTATCGCAAAGATAGTTTCTACTTAGCCTTAAGGTAAACTCATACGCAGTTATTTTAGTGGTGACGTCTACGAGCTCTGCTCAACTCTTGTTCATTTTACTGGAAAAATTGCGGCTTATTCGTTATAGCACAGGTTTTCTTCCTTAAGAAGTTTATGAACACAAATTGTTCTATGAAACATAACCCTAACTAGTAATATATTGAAACCATGCCTGGTTCTTTTTTATTTTACTATCATGCATATTGTGTATGTGGTGTGTATATGTGAGTGTTTGTGTGTGTCAGAACAGCAGGTCTCAAAAAGAATAGTCGGTAAAATACCAAACTTTGTTTTTAAGTTCTCCATATTTTAAGGATGGCATGTTAAAAACTCTAAAAAAATCATCCTCATCAAGATTCTCCTTACATGAGACACTGTTCTTAGCTTTGATTTTAATAAACATATATCTAAGGATTCTAAATAAATACAAGTTTCAGGTAGTTTAATGGCAAATTAAGTTTATATCTGAAATTTTCAACGAATGGTGTGGGAAGTCCTCATTATCTGAAATCATTTTTCATAATATAGACGCAAAATATTAATACACAAAATAGATAAATCGCTTTTACCTACAATTTATGCAAAATAATATTTTAGCTAAAAATTTTCGAGGTATTTCTTAGTATTGTTTCCAATTTTGCAATATTTAGTTTTATCAAATAGGAAGTTACTATTCCTTTTCCTTTTGTTTTACCATGTGTTTATCCTCGTATGTACCTGTGACCTGCAAAGATCAAAATCGAAAATTACAGTCGTTAAATTCTTAACAATCGCTATTGCATATATATAGTCCAACGTTAAGTCATATCGGACGATGAATGGAATGGTTGAAATGATGCTCAACTGAGTCCAGGGTCCATAGAGCTTAGAGTTACCCGACATTCGTCTTTCAGGATAAGGGAAACCCCCGAAAAAAGCCTTAATATAATGTAGAAAATCAGTTTACAGTACTGTTGTCTTTTGTATTCTATTCCATCTACCTTATTCAAAATTTCATTTCCTTATATGTTTTCTTCAATAAATTTATCGCCGACTCCTCTTAATCTCAGTTAGCTTATTAGTGAATTTATATTTATTCTATCGAACGCTTTTTCATGATCTACAGAAAACATAAACCTATATGCGTAATTTAGTCTCTGAAGTTATACTCTTGTCCTGTAAAACTCCATTCAGCAAGAATATTCCTGTATTGTCTTTTTGAATTCTATATTTAATGTCCTCTTCTTGACTACAATTTGAATTTATCATAATTCCTAAATATGTACATACTCTCTTCTGTTCTTTTAATACCTCCCATGCCGTCTTCTAAAAGTAGGTGTTTTTCTTCATCTTCGCATGAGAAAAGATTATTTTCTTTAAATTAATTTTTAATCCCCGTTTATTAGTATATCTTCAATAAGTTATCTACTCATATATTCTAAATCTTCATGGTTCTGACCTATAACTATTTGGTCATTTGCGTAATTTAAGGTATAAGTTGAAGAATTGTCCATGCGAATTTCCATATACTTGCATTTAGTTTTCCAATTTTATAAAGCTTGTATTATAAATATGTTGAAAATGGTTGATGATAAACTACAACCCTGACATAAACCTCCTGAAACTAAGAATTTTTCTGATACATTTTGCCCAATCTTAATTCTAGATAGTGCATTTATATATAGTCTACATATATGTAAATAACTATTTTCCACGGTTTGTTCTAAAACGTCCCATAATTTCTTCAAATGTATTAAATCATAAGCCTTTTCTAAATCTACCAACAAAAAATTTACAGGTTGGCATGTTTCTTTTCTATAAATTATTTCAACAACAAAAAATGTGGCCTGTCGTGGATCGTCCCGCTTTGAAGCTGGCTTGTTCTTCATTCAGTTTTCTTTGTATTCTTCCTCCAAAGAATATTTTAAAAGTTTTCCATATAATCTACTAGCTGCATTAAGGACGGCAACGCCTCTATAATTATTACAATCTGCCGTTTTTATGAATAACTGATGATGTTAGGACGTCTTCAATATTGATACATCTCTCAGAAAGAATTCCTAACATTACAAAAATGTATGCTTCTTTTAATGAGATTGTTCGAGTAGGTACCTATTTCATTTTAAATGCATACCCATAAATTGGAAGCTGGGTAGCACGTGCTCGTTTTATAAAGAGCGTTTAATCATAATTGGTATTAATAGAATCTAGTAGGTATATTCTCAATTTCATATTTATCATGTTTATATGCATACTCGCTTCTGTGTAGGTAAGTGGGGTTTTCTTTTCCTTTAAAAGTAAATCTGAAGAAAGCCTAAAAATGTATGGCCTAATACAGCGCACAAGAAAAAAGTACAAATATTGTCACTAGATTTTAAAAGCTTCAAAATCGTCCTTTGCTGCACAAAACTTACGAAACCTACAAGTTTTGTTGAAAGCCTGCCATGTCGACTTAAAACTCCAGTTAATTATTATTTTACAAGAAAACTATTTCTATTTCGTAATAAAGATTATTGTAAACATCCTGGGGTTCTTGAAACAGACTGTTTTGAATTTCTATCCAGTTCATTTCAACCCATTATTATCATTTTGTTTTTGCCTGATTTATTGATGTATTTTCCTATCAGTTGATTGATTTATTTATTATAAATTTTATTGACTAAATAGAACACAACAAAATCTATCCTATTAATACAGAAGGCCAAACAGTCGAGCAACACATCACCACAGGACCAGCGATGATGCACATACAAAAACGTCAGAATCAGGTAAGCGTATTCGCACATTTAAGTGACCAAGAGATGAGTGATATACTCACCTAGGGTAGCACGGCTTTATAAATGATCATGTTCTCATTTTCTAACATAAACTATTCACTAACATAATTCCTTAAATCCGGACTCCTGAAGACGGAAATTAAGAAGGCAGGAAAACATGAAGAAACGTAATTTGGGTACCTGAAAATGGATAAGCATTTCTCAACCTCTATCTTTTATTATTGGATAAACTATTCTTACAGAAGCCGATTTTTCTATCAGCTAAATTTTAATTGAGAAGTATACGAAGGGAACAGCGATAGACTGGCGATATATACAGGTATTAAAATCGCATACTCTTTCCATGCAGTCTCGAGAACAACTGAAAATCGACAGAACTTTAAAAAAATGTGAACTTTAATAACGGATACCTGGGAGACGGCTTATGCCACAAAAAGTTATTTGTAATAAATTGTATATTTTGTAAAGATCTACTGTTTTCTTGGTAAGTTTTTGTTATCGTTTAACTTACACCAGTCATACAGGATTATAAAGAATTCCTTTCAAATTAGGTCTTCATAGGCTATTCACAGAAAATTCAAGATATATGTACAATTTGTCAAACGTGGTGTTTTAAAAATAGGGCAATTTTTGAGAAAATACAACATTTCGGAAACTTTCCACGTAAAGGGTAGTTTGGGGTGGGCATTTTCTTGAAATACTTCGTATCGCGCTTTGGAAGAAATTGAACTCAAATATTAACTTTGGGTTTATTTGACTTTCCATTTTTGACTTCTCGTGTTCACAAGGGGACCACTTCCTAGGAATGCTTTTTATTGAGGACTTCAAAATATGTATTTCGGCTGAAATCTAGGTATGAACTTTTTGGTTGGAATGGAATTTGTGGCAGAGCAAGTAAAAAGACACTTATCTGACACTAGTTGCCTTTATTGATTTCAACACCTTAACGCATGTGGTCGGAAAAAGGATGCTCTCTATAAACCGGCGGTGAGGTCTCCGGCTTCCTAGCCTCCCAGAGGAATGTGCTCACCTTCAGCGGGGGAGGGTTGCGGTTGTATTAGATAACACCGAGGAGCTTCAATCTGTAATGTTAGGGACCCTCCCCTCTACTGTGGATCGATCGCACTGTCTCCTTTCATCTCCGTTGTAAGGTACAGGTACAGAAAGCCACATGACCGAGATGCCAACGTTAATATTCCTTACTTTAAAAGGCATGTACACAAAATGAGGTTTACAAAAAGAATAAAGAAGACTTCACAAGCCATTTACAGAAAATCGAAGAAATATACACACTCCATTCTTCAGTGGTTATCCCAAAAATGTGTCATTTTAATCGTAATTGTTATAGCTGTTTTAAAAATATAAAAATAAGAACAATGAACATTTCTGTATATAAATTGCAGTTTAGCAGGGGAGAATTAAATACAAGTTTGTTATTTGTCCAACTTTTCGTTTTTGTTACAGAGTTCACAAACGGTTGCGCACATGCACTCATCACATCACTACTGATGCTGCTGCTAGGTAGTACAGAAAGTAACACTTTTGTATGGGTACGCATGTTAATTTCCAAAAATATTCACTTCCCTCTTATGAACTCCTACATTTACAACGAGTATTTCAGGGCATAGTTTACACATTGCATAAAGTACTGATTACTAGCGCCCATGTAACCTGGATGTTTACTAAGGAAACTCTTGACCCACTAATTGAGAAACGCCATTGCAAAACCTGCGTTCTTGTCGCAGAAAACAAATGAATGCTGAAAACATTCTCCCTACTATTACTAGGTATCTCTGGGAAAACATTTCAAGGCTAAATATTCCTATTCCACGTTTATTTCTGTCATTGTCAGGCATTCAAAACAGACTCAGGGTTTCCCTTCTATTGCTTCCCAATATCACAATATCGGTGTCTGGAAACGTTATTTATTTACTATACATATAAGTTGGTGTTTTTTATTGTTTGTTGACTCGCTTTAGTAAGCCTATAAATAACATTTAACAGGCTCCCCACTATGTAATATTTAATTTCATTTTTTAAACAATTAAACTGTGAAAACTAATTCTCAAGGCCTGCGTTCTACTCCGTAAACAGTTATAAATATGTTCTCGATTACACATTACAAATGTGGGCAAAAGTAAAACCGAAGTCAAATAGTCAAAGTGTAGTACAAGATACAATAATGACTGAAAATGTAATATAGGTCTTTCTTTTCTTCTTTCTCTTCTTTCCTCCTTACTTTCTCTATTACGCATATTAGGTAAGTAAGGGAAGTATTGCATTCCACCCAGAAGCTCACAGTTGAAGTTTTGCGAGAAAATCCTCCACGTCAAAATACCCTTTTAAGTGAAAAAAACGTTCTAAAATTGTGTTTTTCTGAAAAATGACTCTAACGGGTTTGATTGCATTACCGTAAGTTTAAGATATTTGCATTTAAAAATGATATGTATTATCTTGAATTTTCTGGGTATAGCCTCTTAAGTATTTTTCATTCTGAATGATTTGCAAAACTCGTACAAAACTAGTAAACCGTAAGCTTAACACACAAAAACATACCTAGAGTTTCTTAAACCACAACATTTATGTAAATATGTAACCGAGGGGGATGGCTCAGGCGGTTTCGTCTGCGGCCCGCATTTCGAATCCCGTGGCCGACCTACCTGACCCATGGGTTTTTCGGGGTTTTCCCGGCGTCGTTAGGCGAATGCTGGATAACATAATTACATCACCCAAACTTCCTGTCCCTCCATTTCATCTCCATTCCATCATATCATCTCTCATCTGGTAGTCTCTTTTAGGGTAGAAATGTCAGTGGGAGTTTCGTCGCTCCATGGCAGGATGATATGCTTTGAGTGAATCACGTCCTCCTCCGGTAGGTCGATTGCCGGTCTCCGAACCGACTGCTGGGGATCGTCTCCGGACCACAGTACATGAAAATGTCCGCTGTACGGGCTGCCGGGGAAGGTTTCCATCTAAGTAAAATGTAGGGAACCTGTCCTCTGCACTGTAGTGGCTTCTTGGGACGGCCGCCCTCTGTACCCTCTCGCCTCTTCTTCCTCCCAAGGATGCACCACTTGGAGACATAAGGTATAATAGACCAAGACTTGTCGCAGTGCTTAATCCTCTTGTTGGAAAATAGCTAGAGTAATAATTTTACAGAAAGGGCAAGATAAAGATCCATCTAAGGCCAAATCGTATCGTCCAATCTGTCTCCTCAGTACACTAGAAAATTTTTTTGAACATCTTATAAATAAACGTATACAGGAATTTCGTCAGATGATTGGTCTAAATGAAAGACAATTTGAATTTAGAAAAGGTCACTCAACCGACGATGCCATTAATAACATTTTGGATACAGTCAGAAATTGTAATTCTAAGTATATTATTGGACTATTTATCGACATCTCGGGGGCCTCTGGTGGCCCTTCTTTTTTCATAGGCTTCGGCCATAGAATTATCCTTTAGCATTGTATAATATTCTTAAAAGCCATTGCCAAGATAGAGTGGTTTTTATTGGAGGCGTAAATAAATCCATCTTCAAACATGTCACCAAAGGATGTCCTCAAGGATCAGTGTTAGGTCCCACCTTTTGGGACATTGTGATGGAAACACTTCTGGAGAAAACCGAATGTGTAACCACTAATGTTATAACCTATGCTGATGATGTGGCATTCCTAATTGAGGCAAATTCAAGATCGCAATTAGAAGGGAAAGCAAGAGATTTAATGGAAATCTTTTACTCGTGGAGTTTGGAAACTAAATTAGAAATTGCACCTCATAAATCAACCTATATATTATTGAAAGATGTACTGAAGAGGAATCCAATTATCAAGTATGATAATAAAGCTATTAAAAGAAGCAAGGAAATTAAATATTTAGGTGTAAAATTAGATGAGAAATTAAATTTTGTGGACCATATAGATTATATAAGAATAAAATCAGAAAATGTGATGCAGAAATTAACAAGGATTGTAAATACCAAATTTAAAATCTCCTTAAATAATATAATAACCTATCATTATACTATTTTTGGCTCTATAATAACATATGCCGCTGGTGTCTGGGCAGATAAGACTAAGATTATTAACAATAAAAAGCGTTTAAGAAGTGCTCAACGTAAGATATTGTTAAGACATACAGGAGCCCTCTGTACCACCCCTACAATGGCTCTTTTGATTGCTACTGGCATATGACCTATAGATTTACTTATACGTTTTAGAGGTGCTATGTTCTGGCTTAGATATAAAAATTGGGATAAAATTAAGGATATTATTGGCAGAAGATGTTTTAATAAAATTGATATTAAGAAGGCGTTATTAATGCAGGGCAAGAAGAATGGGAAAGTTTAAATGTAGGCAGAAGAACTTATGAAATATTTCCATCGGTATTTGAGAGAATAAAATTAAAACATATCAAACCAACGAAAGGATTATTACATTTTTTTAACTGGACATGGTCCTTATGGAACATACTGGTTAAAAATTGAAAAGATCGTCGATAATGCAATTTGCAGAGTTTGTGGTATAGTTGACAATCCCGAGCATGCTATATTTGAATGTCAGAAGTATGCCATATTGGAGGAGCAGAGACAACAACTGAGAGGATATGGCAAATGCCGTCAGTGAGATATCTTGGGAGAAGGAGTGAGTGAGTGTGAGTGTGTGGTGTTTTAGGGCCCGTCGACAACAAGGTCATTTGGGCCCGTTGGGAGAAGGAAATTATCAGACCTGAACCTGCTGCACCAATAGTTCTATAACCCGAACCTAGTAGACGTTCAGAGCGGCTGAGGAATCAGGTTGCTAATTTACTCCAACCACCCCAGATGGCGAGCAATGCAGATACGGAGGTAGACATATCACAGTATAGGTAGAGGTTTTTACGTCTCCATGGGCCGGGCGGATGGGGCGGAGAGAAGGAGTATTCGTCCTAATATGCATGCAGATGAAGTTTATAAGGATTACAAGCGACATCTAGACGAGTGGATGACCCAACGTGAAACAGCGTCCAGTATTCCGGAAGAAGAAATTTCATTTTCAGGGGATATTGAATTGGATTAAATTTGGTCATAGTGTTGTGATAGTGATAGTGCAGTGTAAAGTGTTTTGTGTCGAAAAATGAGGTATGAGTTGAAATGGGGGAGGATTCCTCCTCCTATTAATTATTTATTTTATTTATTTTTGAATAGTGTTTTTTGGTTTAAGGGAGGGGGCCTTGCCCCCTCCCGTATGAATATTAATTGAGTTTTGTTGAAGTGAGGAGTAGTGAAGTGTTTGGTGAATGATGTGGAGGTTATGGAGTTGGGGGAGAGTAGAAGGAATTTGATGAATTATATGGTATGGAGTTTAAGGTGGTAGTTGGATATGGAAGAATATTTTGTTGTTGTGTTAAGGATGGTGATTATAGAGATTGAGGTGGATGTTGGTGTATTATGATTTAGGTGGAAAGAATTTTATTGTTGATGTGCTGTAGGTGAGAAGTGTTAGAGTTTGAGGTGGATGTTGATGTATGAATTATCATAGATTAAACTGGATTTTAATGGGTTAAGGTGAGTTTTAGAGAGATTGAGTGGAAGTGTATGGGTTTTTGAAAGGGATTTGATAGAGATTATGGTGGATATTGATGTGTTTATAAGAGTTTTGTAAGAGTTTGAGGTGGATGTTGATGTGTTTTTGGGAGTGATTGAATAGAGAGTGAGGTGGTTATTGATGAGTTTGTGAGAGGAGATTGAAGGAGATTGAGGGGTGATTGAAGTATTTTAGGAGTGAATTAATAGAGGTTGATGTGGATTTTTATATGGTGAATTTGAAGAGAATTTGTATAATAGATTATTATGTAAATAGAAATGTTTGGTTAAGAGTGTATTGTTTTGTTAAAGTGTGTTGTTGGTTTTGAAATTTTAGAGTGTTGTTTGTTTAAAGAATATAGAAAAGATTATTTGTTGTTATAGGGTAATGTTGTTTAATTGTTTAATTGAAGATATATTTAGGTTAATTAGATTGTTTTAACTTTTATATGAGTGAATTTTAAGGCGGAAGTTATAATTTTTAAATTAATTTAAAATATTGATTTTTTTATAAAAAAAAATGGATTTTAATGGGATTTAATATGATGGATAATATTTTGTTAAATAGATGAGATGTATTTGGATTGGATAATTGTATGTGATTGTATTAGTATGGTGGTTGATTATGATAAAAAGGAGTTAATTAATTTTGTATATATCTGATGAATAGATGGTATGTGATGTATGAGAATAAGGAGTATTAAGTATTTGTTAAATTATTTTGGATGATTGATAAAATGAAATGAATATTTTTTGTATGCTTGATTTTTGTATTATTATAAACTAAATTTTAAATTTTTATATATTTGGTATAGTTATTATAAATATGTTTTTTATGTATTTAGTATGTATGAGGGTCTTATATTTGTAAGATATGATGAAATGAGTTGATATGAATGTTGTAAATGATTTTGTTGTGTTAATAAGAAATTTTTAAATGTTTAAAT
>CM060950.1:349512583-349592583 GCA_030765055.1 Mantis religiosa
TTAACGCAAGAATTTGTGTTTTGAGCCTAAAAGAAGCAAGAGCTGAGCTAATGCCGTAGGAAGCACTATCAAAATTATTGAGAATTTTCGTTTCCATGCAGAATCAACAAAATGTCCTTCTAGAAGGCCTTGGTTTTATTAAACCTACGATTAAAGTTAGGGGAGGTTAACTTTTAGTACACATCTCTTTTGTTACCTATGGTTATAACATCTGTGATTTTCAAGTAGCAGAAGTTTTATGTATTACATTCACGTCACTCACTACTCACTATCGTTTACTTGTATATACTTGTAAGGATTATTCACTACTCATTTTGAACTTCAAGTTAATCGAGATAAACATTTGCATAAATTACCTTATTGCTAATGTTCGTGTAGGTGCAAGAACGATATGCGAACACAGTAGGTTTTATGGATAGTCACGTGTGTTAAGGCCTGGTGTCTATATCATAGCTATCATGTTTGTTTTTATTACTTAGCCAATAGATAAAAAAGGAATAACCTCTACAATTAATTCCAAAAAATTGTTTATAATATTTTTGTCTGAACTTTATCATATGCTTATGGAGATAGTGGCATGCTTCCGTATACCACGAGAGTACAGGCAGTGCCAATGTGACGTCACACACACCTCTGTATATGCTCCAATGAACACGTCGTTATACCTAGTGTTGAGAGTATTCTAAAGCATAATGTCGTAGTATTCGATTATTGGATGTTCGTGAATCCCGAATACTATATGTATACTTCTTTGATAGGTGCATGTTTTTATTTTCAGAATGCTGAAAGTGTTTACAATGCCAAACATGGCGATTGTTGGGAAGAGAATCTTGTAAATATATTTCATATTATATTCATTATTCAATCTTAATGATTGAGATAATTCTATCGACAGTTAAGAATAATGTTAATATGCTGTAAATCTAAGTCTTTTAAAACAATATTTGTTATCCACTTCAGTGACATTTTAAATCTCATTTAAAATACCTTTGCGTCCCAGCAACTTCTGTCCCATTTGAGCAGCCTTTTTCTAGCTAACAAATGTAAAAACAAATAGGTTACCTCCAAAGAATGTGAAAGAACTATTTTAGCGTTTGAAAGTGTACTATTGCGCATAAGTTACGATAAAAAAAGGAAATTGAAACTTCTAAGTGCAATCAACACTTTGATAATAACCGTTGTCATATTCTCCGTGCATCATTTGATTGATTTATTCGAGGACAGCGATAGCGAAAACTGAAGAGCATTACTGAGTAACGATGTCGTAGTATCCGAGAACTTGCATTCGAATGTAACTTTTCATTCTTAAAAGAATCCGAATACAGTGTGTTCGATTCTTGAAAAAAAATTGGGTTCTGTTCATCACTCTTAACGCTATATACCAGGTGGTCTAACTGCCCCGTCTTTCAGGTAAAGAGATACCACTTCGTGCGTTAGAATAGTTGCAGAAATGAACGGGGTAAATCCAGTTCAACGGACTGCAGTGGAGTACCCGAATTTTGTTCTGTTGCGAGCGACGAGAGGCAGCTCCCAGGTTTGAACTGGCGTGTATAGTTTGTTATAATAGACAGGAACTGCGTAAAATACCGAAAAAGTCTTGGAATACTTTCCGTTTATATTAGAGTCAGTTTTGAGAGAGTAAATTCACTCATTAGATTGGCAATTTATTGAGGATTTTTATTTGACCTGTCCGTAACTACCCATAGCTATTTCCATGTGCATTCTCCACTACGTACTTACAGTAGCTAGGGAAAGTATTGCCACCCAAAATTTTTATACGATATTTCTTTTCACATTCAAGGTTTTTTGTCCCCTGATTCGAAAAAAAAAATATATATTTAGAAAATCACCCATGCCCGCGCGCGCGCGCGCGTGTGTGTGTGTGCGTGCGTGTGTGCGAGTGCGTGCGTGTGCATCCCTGTGTCTATGCAAAAGATAACTCAAACACAAAAAGTATTTCAAATACCTAAGTGGTTTTTTTAGTTTAGCCTCTTCCAAGTAAGCGATAAGTTTTTCAGGAAACTCTCCCACCCCGAATAAACACTATGCAAAGGAAATTTTTTCGAAAATTGTATATTTCTCAAAAATAACTCTTACCAGTTTTATTTAAAATAATGGGTTTAAAATGTTTTCATGATAAATGAAATTTATATCTTGAAATATTTTCTCGATTACAGATTACGAATGTGGGCAAAAATAAAACCGAATTCAAATGGTCAAAGAATAGTACAAGATGAAATAATAACTGACAATATAATATAGGTCTTTCTTTTTTCTTTCTCTTCTTTCCTATTTGCTTCCTGTATTACATATAGAAGGTAAGTAAGGGACGTATTGCATTCCACCCAAAAACTCACAATTGAAGTTTTGCGACAAAATTCCCCACGTCAAAGTACCCTTTAAGTGAAAAATGTTTTCTAAAATTTTGATTTTCTGAAAAATGACTAACGGGTTTGATTGTATTACCATAAGTTTAAGGTATTTGCATTTAAAAATGAAATGTATAACTTGAATTTAGCTTCTGATTTTTTTTTTCATTCTGAATGACGTAAAACTGGTGCAAAACTAATAAACCGTAAGCTTAACACGTAGAAACATACTTAGAGTTTCTTAAACCACAACGTGCCTGCCTCGGTAGCGCAGATGGTAGCGAGTCTGCCTCACATTCAAGAGGTCCCGGGTTCGAATGTCGGTTAGGGTGAGTTAACTGGATAAGGTTTTTCCGGGGTGTTCCCGTATCCTGACGAATGTCGGTCCATGGACCCCGGACTCATTTGAGCATCATTTCACCCACTTCATCCATCGTCCGTTATGACTTAACGTTGGAGGACGTAAATTAAAAAAAGAAACAACGTGTGGGTATATATATATATATATATATATATATATATATATATATATATATATTAGAAATAGCGTTTTCAGGATGTTCCTTATTATTGGTTTGTGTTCTAAACTTCTTTTAGTTTCCTCAAGGAAGAAGTCGCTATTTGCTTTTTTATGCCCTAGCGGTGCAGAAAGAATGGAATGTCAAAAGATTTGACTATCCTTTAAGCTCACTATATTCTACTATTCCCATTGTAGCTTTAAGAAAGTATCTAGCTCTCTAATTCTGTACAAATTATTCCGAAAATGCTTATTCTTCTATGTTAATTGAAATAAACATTTACAAAAATTGTTTTATTGCTAATTTTGTTGTAGGTGCAAGAGGAACAGAGGAACAACAGGCTTTAACCTGCTTTAACCACAGTCAAATTTTTAAAGGTCCGATCACTATGTACAGAATTGCTTTGACATTGCACCACTTTGTTGGCCAAGAGATTGTCTCATTAAAAGAAAAGAGAGAGAAAATTATTTCACATGAAGAGTGTGGTATAACGCTTCCATATATTTGTATAGTAGGATTTTGTTTATGTCTTACGTTTACGAGTTATGCAAATATCCTCGAGAATGAAGAGGACTTGTAAGGACATTCCCAGAAAATTCAAGATATATGTACATTAATTTGTTATGAAAATATCTTAAGCAAATGATGCATTTTAACCAAATTTCAGGCAAATCAAAATGTTCTATAAATGTTCCTGGTAAAGGGTAGACTATGGTGGATGATTTTCTTGAATCGCTGATTTCAAATATCAAGTTTGGTAACTACCCGACCTTTAGTTTTAGAGTTACACTGTTTACAGACACATGAACACACACATAACATTTTTATAAATATTCACCTTTTTTAAAATTCATTGCAGCTCAAAATGTATAATCCCATTAAAACCTCAGTGTAGAATTTGTTGATGGAATGCAGTACCTTCTCTAATTGGTAGAGAGAGAGAGAGAGAGAGAGAGAGAGAGAGAGAGAGAGAGAGAGAGAGAGAGAGAGAGAGTAATTTGTGAAGCTTCTGAGCACGAAATCTGTTAACAGTCCTTATGTCTTACATTGCATTTATATAGTTTCATGAAGTCCGATAACTTAATATAATGTACAAATATTTACATGCAGAAAGAAAAGTACATCCGAAGTAATATTAGGAAACGCTCAATCGATACTTGTAATTTACGACTCAAAAGGTCAATTCTTAATTTTAAAACTTTCTTTCTAAATGATGTAATTTTTTTTATTTCATAACCCGGAAATGTTACAGACTTAAAGTATTCATTACATAAAATGTCAAGGGAAAAATTATTTTGAAAGGTTCTTTTATTCTTACATAAAGATTATTGAATATTTGGATAATTCTTCCCCCCATTGATTAAGTAGAGCAGAAATATAATATTTGCAATATGCCACCCATTGGTGTAATACTGGCAACGGGAAGGTTTGGCACAAAATTAGATTGAATATCATGACAGATTTAAGAAATTGCGGTTCTAAGGAACTCAAATAGAGCTTTTAAATTAATTTGCTTACATTCCTTGCCTAAACAGTACAAAGAATTAGAAAAAGCTTCAAACAAAAGTATTTGGAAACTAAAAAATAATTTCGTGCAACTCATTATTATTATTATTATTATTATTATTATTATTATTATTATTATTATTATTATTATTATTATTATTATTATTATTATTATTATTATTATTATCATCATCATCATCATCATCATCATCATCATCATCATCATCATCATCATCATCATCATCATCATCATCATCATCATCATCATCATCATCATCATCATCATCATCATCATCATCATCATCATCATCATCATCATCATCATCATCATCATCATCATCATCATTATTATTATTATCATTATTATTATCATCATCATCATCATCATCATCATCATCATCATCATTATTATTATTATTATTAGCAACACATTTAACTTTTTCGTATTACTATGTTGACCTAAAGTAATGGGCGTGACAATTGAATCCGCTGTTTCACGTGCTTGTAATAATAAATAACAGAGTCTTCACATAGGAGGCCATCCAGAAGGTCCATTCATGCCCAGGTTAAGGTCAACGTATATTTCTTTGAGGTCAAGGTCGCTGGAGAGCCGGAATATTCGACCTTGGTTCTCGTTTCCCTTCTGACAAACTTCTTGAATATGTAATGTTCGTGTAGCAGTAATCTTTTTGGTAGATGTGTAAACACTCGGCTTGAACTATGAACTCTCCGAGATAATCTGATATTACGCTTCTTGTGCACACACCTTGGAAACTGCGATTAAAAGATAACACTCCTCCGACTGGCATCTGCAGGATATGATGTCGGCAAATGTTTATGGGTTCAAGCGTTACTTATATAATGTAACGGAAGCAAACCTTAATAAGTATATTGTTATCCGGTCCATATATGATTGGACCTAACAGTCACATGAATTTTTCTACTCATTAATAATAATTCGTGGATCCTATATAATATGCTACCGTGCAGGGATGAGCGGAGCATTGGTATCGTAAGAGATAAGCAAGAACTTACGGCACAAGAAATGTAAATTTCGTTAAATTAAGTTAATTAATTTTAAATGTATTTATGGACGCCCTTTAAGTTCTAAGGTTTTCAGCGTCCCATTCTATATTGGGCATGAAAGATCACTTAATTTTGCTTTATCAGGCTTAAGGCTCTGTTACGTGCCGTAAGTCTATGACACCAGACCACCGATGTTACTTCCCTTCCGAAGGAAACCATGATCAGGAATTTTACGCCAAAAAGAAAAAAAAAAGAAAAGAAAAGAAAGAAACGAAACGAAAGAAATCCATCGAACTTCGCCGGATCTGAACCGGTGACTTCGGGAACCAGAGGCTTGCATACTTCTAGACCACATTTTTTTCGAAATACTTCTTGTTATTAGTTTGAATTTTCAAATACCTATCTCGTTATCCCCCCTCCTAATCATGCAAGTAGAATTGAATCTCAAAGCTATCACATATCGACCAGATCACCTAAGGCTATTGTATTTCCCTTCCCAAAAGGAAATATCTAACAAAAACATTTCTACAAATGTCTATCTCAATTAACGTGAAGTAGCTGGAGGAATAAGATTTGCAAATATAGTTTCTTGAAGAAGTGCTAGAGAAAAGCGTGTAAATGTAACGCATCAGATTTTATTTTCTGTACCAAGCGGAGGAAATATGATATTGCACTCAAAATTTGGAAGTTAGAGATTTCACCAGAGCCCCCTAAATCCAAAAACAGCACTTTTAGAAAATAGTCCTCGCGTGCGCGTGTGAATTGTCTACGTATCTGTATTGTGCATGTGTAAAAACAGCAGAAAAGAAAAGCAGAAAAGCTACGGAAGCGTAAAACGTCGAAAACAAGGAAAAGAATAAGAAAAAAAAAAAACAGCTTAAGTTGGTTGCATCACGAATGACAGCTACTACATCTCTCCAACGCTGTAAGAAACAGTACGAACATAAGATTCTGTGAAAATTCTAATTGCCAAATATGTGACGTGTTAAATTTAGAAAATAAAGTGTTAGAGGAGATTAGATGGCATGTTTTAATTCACCATAACTTTATTTGCACTTATATTAAAATGCATCATTGTATCATAGAGTAAAGATGTGATCACATTTCCTATAATCCAGTTTAGTCAACCTCGGACTCAGAGAGACAAAGAGAATGGCATAGGGAAGTGGGGGTAAGCTTCGTATTTCATTGATTGACCGTGCACATTTCTACCCCTTGCATAAGAAATACGAATGCACGTGTACGCTATGTGACGGTCTACTTAAACAATTGCATGTCATTACGGGGAACTGCGTAAACCGAGACAAACAAGCAGCAGAAACGGAAATTCACTGGAATTCTCTGCGAATTAGCAGGCTCATAAAATGGAACGTAATATTCTTCAACAGAGTAGTCAGTTAATTGAGGTTAGGGCCGGATTCGTTCCAGCAATGAATTAAAATGTAGTTTGTTGTCCATCAGTGCCACCAAAACACATGCGCTAATAAAATGTCTAATTTCAGCTGCGTCTGTTTCCATAAGAGCTAAATGGGACAATAACTACATCTTAGGAAAATACCTAAGTTACTATCAAACCTATGCTGCTGAATTACACTGCTCATAAGACGGATAACCGCACTTGAGTTTTCTTCCTTTGTTTTATTCCAGATGAAATCTCGACGTATAATTTTTGAGTTGAATATCCTGCTGTCACCGGAAGAAGGAGGAACTTTGTTCCAACTTTCCTTTTGAAATTTTCCATCTCGAAGTATTGATATCAGCTGAAAAAGTTAACAGCTAAGTTTTGTGCTTATCCTCTTCGGAATTCCCCGGGTAAGTAGATATCATCATATTTGAAACGTCATATAATTTTGAAACATCATTAGAAGTGAATAAGAGTGAATCAAGCCTTTAAGGCAAACAAAGAACAGCTTTACAGGAATCGTGTATAAATTATTTTATTGAGAAATTCTAAAAATGTATCTTTGAAAGGATTATTGTTTGATAACCTGGAAGGGGTGCAACGAAACATATAGGACATATACTGAGGAACACAAAATTGGGATAAAGTATTGTTCATTTCCACGGTGTGGAGGTAGCCTGTTTGCCTTACACTCAAGAGCCCGCCTCGATAGCGTGGATGGTAGCGTGTCCGCCTCACGTTCAAGAGGTCCCGAGTTCGAATCTCGGTCACGGTGAGAAACTAGTTAAGGGGTTTTCCGGCGTTTTCGCTTATTCTGAAAGACGAATGTTGCGTAACTCTACGTTCTAGGGACCCTGGGCTCATTTGAGCATCATTTCATCCATTCCACTCATCGTGCGATATGACAACGTTGGAGGACGTAAACTACAAAAAAAAAAAAAAAAAAAAAAAAGTTACATTCAAGAGTCCCTAAATTTGTATCTTGGTTGTGGTGAGTTATTTCTCGCGGTTTTCCGTTACCCTCATAAGGTCCATATCCAGGTAAGTCTAAGCTTGATGGAGCCCGGGTTCATTTGAGCAACATTTTAGCCATTTAATTTATTCGCTCTCCGATAAGATCGGATTAAAGAACCTTAAACTTTAAAAATCTATATACAGTTAATAGATGTTATTAAAGCGTCAGTGTTCTGCACCGTGGTGTAGTGGGCTAAGGAAATGAAATGTGTGGGTGTTTAACGCCCGCTTTTACTACATACGGCACCGCAGGCGATGACACTGATGATGCATGAGATGAAGATGGAGCACCGGTGGAATGAGATGGCGGGGGAAACCGGAGGTCCCGGAGAAAACCCGCCCCAACGCCGTGTTTTCCACCACAAATCTCACTTTGCGGTCGCCTGGGATCGAACCCGGGCCGCCTTGGTGAGAGCCAAGCGGTCTAACCACTGAGCCACGACGTGGCCAGTGGGCTAAGGCATCATCTCTTGGTTCCCTGCCACGGAATGCGACCCGTGTTCGATCCCACCCTTGAGGGTGCGGATGTTAAGTCCCGGGTATAGGATCGGTGCCCACTTAGCATCGTGAGGAATTGAGGAGCTTGCGTTAGATAAGCGGCTCTGGTCATGAAAGCCAACTTGCAGGTTGGGAGTGCCGAGATACTGACCACATCTCCTCCCTATATCGGTCGGATGGTCGCCCGCCTCTACCTTGCGTATTTGGCATTCAGTGTGCGTATCATAATTGAATGCATTGCTAAATTTGTGTTTATTCTCCAGAAAACATTCCCTTCCACATAAAACACTGAGTTTAGTTGTTTCTATGTTTTAAATTAATGTTTATTTAATTCTGTTTTAAAGTGTTTCGTAGATTGCGTAAAACTTACTTTCTAACGTAATGTACTATTGCTGCACCTAAAAAAATGTTTAATTTTTGCAATATAATTATTAGAAAAAAAGTCTAGATAATAAGTATACAATATGAAGTTTAACTCAGTGTTCGCATACATCTGCATTCCGCTTTTCTCTTTTGCTCCTGGAGTGCGACTAGTTGAGAGATATAATCACTGCCACAGTAATTGTTGTACTTTGGCGTTACGAGTGCTAACTGCGATTAATCGACGTCTTCTTTGTACATGTAAACACGTAAGATTGCTTATGATGGATGGATGAGATTTACAGAAATGCGGGTAATAAACATCCTTGAAGTCAAAATGCCTGTCATCTCCTTGTAACGTACGTAACCTTCAATATATCCTCATCTTTCCCCAAATTGCACAGATAAGAGCAGCTAAGATTTTAGATTAGATATCTATCATAAACAAAAGCGTAATGTAACAGCCGATCACATTGACAATACGGTAAAAGCTGAACAGATAAGAGATCTGTACAGGTCCCGGACAAAACAGGTTTTATCGAGTTTGATCCCTCCATATTCGCTATTGTTTCAATAAATTACAATATTGTAATCCCCTAAAGCAACTAAGAGTAAGTGACAATGCATGTTCGTTCCTTGCATGAAATCTAAAATCCAGATCTATCCCACACAAGAAAAGACGTCGTAAAAGTAGAAGATGATGACGGAGATGATGGTGATGGTGGCAAAGATGATTGATGCTGACGACGATTTAATGTCAATGTAGGGCGTCCATAGATATTCTGTTTAGTTTTCTCTTTACTTCCTGACCTGCTTACATAAATTCACCAGACGAAAACTGCAGGATACAGGACGGTTTAGTAAATAAATGATGTTGCTAAGGCAAACTGGTGTTAGCTTAGAGTCAAACTGAAAAATTCAATGCAATGGCCGGGATTTGAACCACGGATCTCCTGGTTTCCGTCCAGTCGCTCTTACCCATTGAGCTACCATGGCCAACGTACCGGCATGACATTAAGTTCTCCAATTGACTCGTATATTTTCCCAGAAAACCACTAGGGGCTCTCGTATTCGAGATACACCGTTTGTGGCGACTTGCTGTTGTAAGTACTTGAGTCTCAGGCTTCATCATTAAATTCTTATTATTTATGTTAATTGATAGATATTAATCATTCCTTCATACTAACCGTGTATAGGCTAAGGTCAACATGACTGGACAGAAACTAGGAGATCCGTTCAAATTCCGGCCATGGCATTGAACTTTTCAGTTTGACTCTATCTATCTAAAAACTTTAGCCTATACACGGCTAGTATTAAGGAGTGATTAATTTCTATCAATTAACTTAAACAATGGTGTTACCTTGTCCACTACCATTTGATACACATCCCATAACAAATTTGGTACTGATAACAAGTTTGGATATAGCAGGTATTTCAATTAGTTAGTGCAGCATCGTTCAGTGATTCGCTTCTTCACTTTTTGATGGAAAAGCTTGTGAGGATATGGCAACAATACTGGATACTGTTTATGGAGAACTTCCGCCATCTATGACGACAATTAGTTGGAGAGCGCTCAGGACGCCCGGCATATGTAGTTACTGAGAAAGTCATTGAAGAAGTCCACAATGATCTCATTCGAAGCAATGTTTGTGAAGTGGCACAGGCCATAGGTGTCTCGACGGGAACTGCAGCTCACATTTTGTGCGAGCTCGCGATAAAAAGCTTGTCCGCCCTCTTTGCTTTCACTGGGCAAAAAGGGGGTGCGATTTTCAAAAGTTGCGTTGGGAACTACTGAAGCGAAATTGAAGGACATGCCACCGTCGATGAGACCTGGGTTCTCCGTTATACTGCGTAAACCAAATGGCAATTAAAACAATAGGTTGCTTCCAGTGAATCTGTTCCAAAGTACATAAAGGCGTTCCCATCGGCCGCAAAAGTAACGGTGACAATTTTTGGAGGGGGGTACGAAGAGTGTCATACTCATTGATTTCTTGGAAGAAGTTATTGGCTTGATTGGAAGAGAAGCTGAAGGAGACACGGTTCCGTATGACGAAGAAAGTGCTGTTTCATTACAGCGCACCAGCACTTTCATCGGATGTTGATGCAGACAAACTGCATGAATTGTGTTATGAATTGCTGCCAGACTCTCATATTCCGCCCAACTTAGCTCCCTGCAATTTCTTGTTCCCAAACATGAAGAAATGGCTTGCGAGAACATTTAGATGAAATGAAGAGGTCATCGTCAGACAGAGGCGTACTTTGCAGAGCGGGAGGGGTTAAGAATAGCAAGTAGGATAAAGGAAGTTATTTTTGTGACATAGGCAATTTCGTGATACTTTTTCGAAGGGATGTTAAAGAGAAACCAGTTGGTGTTAACTCGTCTTTCACTGTTGGTAGTTGACATATTTGTTCCTAGAGCCCAGGAGCTATCGGCAGGCGCGTTAACACCAAGTGGTTTCTCTTTAACATCCCTTCGAAAAAGTATCATGAAATTGCCTATGTGACGAAAATACCTCCCCTTACCCTACGTTGGGAGAAGTATAAGTATATCCCTAAAAGAGAATTATGTTAAGAAATAGATAATTTGTGTTTGAAAAAAATGGTGTCTTCATTCATAACCCGGGTACTTACTGAACCACCCTCATATCTTATTTCATCAACCATTGTATTTTATAAGAAGAAAAAAATCCAGCTTACACATTACTCATACATGGCCCAAGACTCCCTTCAGTTGTTTCCGTTCCTTCTGTTTTTATTGTTTATACATTGAAAAAAATAAAAAGATTTTCAATTCATTTACTACAGTAGATATATATTGTTCTTTAAATATCAAAAAATACAATTTTATGCATCCTAAGTTCTGCGAAGTCAATAAATTATTTATTATTGCTATCTCAAGGAAAACTCAAACTTGTGTTGTCACTTTGGTTAACGCGTTAAAGAAAATATTTTAAGGCAGAAAGGACACCAATTTTTGCAGGCAGCGTTGATATGACTGTGCTACTCTAGTGGTTACTAACATGCGATTTATCAAAGCCGAGTGAAAAGATGAAGTGTCCCGAAAAGCAACGTTGAACGTTTTCTCCATTTACTTCTTAGAGCAGCAAGGTAAGCAAGAGTCACAAGAATAACGGAATGAGAGAGAGAATGGTAGATGCTGCAAGGCTGTGTTCGACTCCATGTGGAGTTAACATAATCATTTTGTGATTTCCTTGATTTTATTGGCGAACTGACACCTCACTGGTGTAATGTGGAACATCAGTGACTTCCGAGAAGAAACCATGCATGCAGGGAGAAAGAAGCTTCTGATGATAAAGGTAAAGTGCATGTTAAACAGAATGTCACAATAAGTGCTAGTGGGAATGATGATGATGATGATGATGATGATGATGATGATGATGATGATGATGATGATGATTGTGGTGGTGACAATGATGATGTTGGGTGTTTTGTCAGGCCCCGGCCACTTGGCTAGGTCGCGACATGATGGATTTATCAAATTATTGGATACCACACCGTGCACAGCAAAATCTCCTATTATTATGCTGACTAAAGGTACTGAGAAGGTATTGAACTTCTAGGAAGCTACCCTCAGACATTACATTAACATTAAAATATTGTCCCTCAGCTATTAATAATGTGTTCCGAAATACCCGAAAGTTAAAAAAAAAAAAACGAATACAAACAATACCTCCCTGAAAACCACCCGGGTTTAGAAGCTAAAAGTGTTCCCATTGCCTCTACCGACAGGCTGGTCTAGCTTATTTAATTCAGTAGTTCACATTGCCAACTATTTTGATGCAAGAGTCCATTTCTTTTCTAAAAGGAAAACTTTCAGTTCCTGCGCAAAATTTGTTAAATGATCATTTTTGCGATGCCAAGTGCTGCAATATTGTAAAGGTTCAACAGCAACAATATATTTTGTTTCTGAAAATTGCAGATTGTTAACAGATCCAATATTAGAATTTCAATAGAAAGCAACTGTGGCTCATCTTGTTTTATCTCGATTTAACTCGCTGAGAGCCAAATGTGAAATATTAGAGAGTGGTCACTTTGGAAACAGGGTGAGTGCACTTGTAGATCATATCATGGATCCCACTGTTGGGGAAGCAGTAGAAGGGAATCTAAAAGTTTGCTGACGTATGACTTTGTCTGAATTAAACTCCATTATGCAAAAGAAACTGATGATGTAATAACCATACAAACTATATAATTTGTTTGAACCATCTAGGCTAGTTACTCAATCAACTATAGATGATTTAAATCATGTAATGGCAGCATTTAAACAACTAAATGCATTTAAAACCAGTGGTATTGTAATTCTGATTTGCTTCTTTATTACAAAGAGCTTTGTGACATTGTTGAACAGCAAAGCCATGATGGTAACGGAAACAGATTAGATGTAATAACAGCACTCTTGGCATTGAAGGCAAAAGCTGATTCTTACCGCAATTTCTGTAAAAAGTCCCTTCAATGTCTTTGGTTGCCGATGTCAAACGCTGACACTGAGAGATTTTTCTCTACATATAACTTAGTTGTTACAGACAACAGAACAAGCATGAAAAGCGAAAATATCACAGTTTGACGATGTCTGGTGTGTGATATTTGATCTTATTCATGTTACCTACTTCTGCTGATTTCAAATAACATATTTTAATTTGGAAAAAAGGTGTTTTAACAGTTGTGCTACTCTAGCTACCTGTTGCTTTTCATTTGAGCCATGTCATTACTCATTAATTCTTCCCCAAAAATTTGCGCGAAATTAATGCGAATTTGTGGTAAAAAATAACACAAAACACCACCAATTAAAATTAATAATGCGAATTTTATAAATAATTGTCACCTCAAGATTTTGCCTCTGTTTATCACCGTTGATTTATACTCTTAGAGCTACAGTCAGAAACATTCTGATGATTTTTAAACTTGAGGAATAAATGACCTAAACGTTTATAAATGGCTATTCCGGAACAAAATCGCAATTTTAAAGTGTGTGTGTGTGTGTGTGTGTGTGTGTGTGTGTGTGTGTGTGTGTGTGTGTGTGTGTGTGTGTGTGTGTGTGTGTGTGTGTGTGTGTGTGTGTGTGTGTGAGCCCTTGTGTAAGTGCGCGTGCACCTGTATGCGTGCGCTCATTTCACGTAAGAATGTCCAATTCAATTGTTTTAAAACTTGAAACACAACATATCTATTTCCAAAATGAGCTATTAATAATTACGTCACAAAGAAGGTGCAAAATAAACATAAATAGTTTAATATTCAGTTTTTTTTTAGATATATTATATGACAAAGATTTATAAGCGCAACGTTTCCAATGAGTTTTGTTATTTAAAGTATTTGTACACTGCGAATATCTAAGAAGTCAATTATTTTTTAATTTTATTTAATTTTACCTTACTTTTCTTATAGGTAAACCGGTTAGCGTGACAGTCAAGTTCTGTTCACAGAAGCACAGGGAACAGGCACATACTTGCTCATTATCACATATTTCACCTATGTTTTAACATTTAATAACCCATAACAATGCCATCTTGTTATCGATTTACAGAATATCACATGACATGTAAGCTGCACAACGGACAGGGGGTTTGAGGGCAATGGAAGGGGAACGAGAGTGAAAGAGAGAGAGAGGGGGGATAGGGGAGAGAGGAGGATTGAGTGAACAGAGAGGGACGATAGTGAGAGGAGAGTAACAATGAACAAAAATAGTGATAAACGGACACAGAAGATAATCTCCACAGTTAATGAAATAATGTGACCAAAGCTGTGAGCTCCAGTAGCTGTAGAATAATTTTGCACAATGGCATTGGTACCATGGATATTTAATGTTATATTTAAGTAAATATTAAAACCAGTCTGGCTTTATAGGAATACCTAAGTAACGAACAGTTTCTGTTACCAATTGATAGATTCCAAGTAAGGGAGTCGTTCCGAAGTCCGCGACTATTAATTTACACATTAGTCACCAGTTTATTTAAAACTAAGGCAATGAGATATTACTATACTGTTATAAAAAGGAGGATATGCAAACTGAATAAAACTTGAACTAATTAACAAAACATATTTATGAAAACAGTTTTCAATGCTGACGTCTGCTGCCGTAAATTAGTACATTCTTAATTCATTACGTAACTGTTTATGCATGGTGTTATTCCAGGCGAGTAAGACTTTGTGTACCTGTACCCTCTAAGGAGAGCGGCCAGGGAGGAAGGGATGAGACGAGAGGAGACAAAAGGGACTGCTCCATGAGCCGCAACATAACAGAGAGCGGGTTCTCTACCATTTATGCATTGAATTTCCTGATGGCGTCTAGTTCAATATGCAGCTGACTTCCACAGGGCTTGAAGCCGGAGACCGCAGCTCCGGAGGACGAAGGTTTACAGAATACCAATTACCCGCTATACAACATCCAAGACAACTGTCGAAGGGGTCAAACTGCAAGGGTTGAAGGGAGAACTGAAATGAAAATGAAGGTAGAAAGGAGAGAGAGGAACTTCGGTGGATTTAACGATCCGGGGTAACCTACAAAAAACCGGCGTTGATCAAACTTGCCAATATAAGCTAAGTGTTACAAAAACGAAAAACTTATTGGATTGAATCGAGTAAAGCGAGTAAATCAGGATGTCGACGCAAGAAACAACCAAACTCTTCACACCTGTGACAAGGATATTCAGAGCTACCTTTAGTTTATCCAGCTGCCAGTTGCTTGTTTAATCATGTGTGATAACACCAGATACCACTCTGTACAAACCACAACTGAGAATGTGAAATGTAGCAATGCCTGCGAATTACTCAGTATACGTAGTGTAGTTCCATTGTTCATATTTGCAATCCAGATTCCTTAGTTCCGTTGTATTTCCAGAAATTCTATACTTGTTTTGGTGTATAACAAATATTACAGAGCCTTAAATGTAACGTATCATTACATTTAAGAAGTTTTAGCAAACTTTTGTAAATGTTTACGGAAAAAATATTAATTGTATTGCAGAATTTCAAAATGAATAAAAACAATGACATTTTTTTGTATAAAAAGTAACATTTTGCTCCTCGTAGTGTTACCGAAATCTCGTCAGTATGGTACTCAATGGACCAGTGATGCCATTTTTTTTGTTGAGACCTTGCATACAATCTTAGGTGTACCCATCTCTTACAAAATACTCAGCAAATATTTGGCACATGTTATGCAGAGTAGACAAGTGCATACTTGTGCATTACAAGTTTAGTGCTGATTTTATAGTAAGTTACACAATTATTAAAGTCCAGAAATTAGTGGTTTTCGTTGCAGATCTATTCTCATAGCTACTACTTGCTTTTTTGTTTATTTGTTAACGTTTTCATAAAAGAAAAGATCGAAACTCGTAGACTGACCATGCATTTATTTGTTAACTGCATTCATAAGACTACTAATTGAACAATTCATTGTTATCTATACTGTATCCTAATCCATTGAGATTTTAAAACATCCCTGTATTTTTACCAGCTTATGAAATTCGTCCTTGCGGTTATAAAGAGAAGCAAAAATGGCTGTTTAGGGGCATGTCCGTATAATTGATAACTTGTGTATCATCTGTTGGTATCCTTAAAGATCAGAACTAAATCAATGAATTATTTTGGAGTACTTACGAAAGGGACACAGTCGATGCATAACTTACTCGTATTTGGCTGTAATCGCTATCACGTGCTGTAATCCTAAAGAATGAAGTTAATCAATGCATTGCCTTTTAAAATCCTAAAGATTGGGATGTAATCAACGCATTGCCTGTTGAACTCCTAAAGAACAAGATGTAAAAAATGCATTACCCGTTGGAGTTACGAAGAATGAGGCTGAACCAATGAATTGCCTGTTGGAATCCTAAAGATTGGGGTTCAAACAATTCATAATCTCCTGTAATCTCCAGGAATGAGGCTGAAATTAATGTATTACCTGTTAGAATTCTGAAGAATGAGGCTCAACCAGTGAACTGCCTGTTGCAATCCTGAAGACTGGCGGGTTGTAATCCTGAGGAATCAGGCTCGATCAATGGATAGCCTTTTGGAATCCTAGGAAAATGCTCAATCAATTTACCTGTTGAGATCCTAAAGAAGAGGTTCATTAAATAGGTCACCTGTCAGAGTCCTAAATGTTGAGGGGAAATCCTAAAAGGCCGTGGCTTGATCGATTAACCCCTTTCAAATCAACGCAGACATCCTTGCGTGAACAATGATGACTGACGACGACGATGGCGATCGTAGAAGTAGTAGTTTTGCTGGCGTAATATTAGTAGTGATAGTGATGGTGGTGGTGTTGGTGTTGATGAGGTGGTGCATACATGGAAAGATTAAGTTTCTGTAAATGGACGTTTCAAGTTCCCTTATCTAGAATATGACCGACTAAGATACATGTATGTACATTGACATACCGTAAACAAGTTTCTGTAACAATTAAAAGCTTTATTTACCATCTCCGTGCTCACTACATATATAGAAATAATTGCCTTAAATTTCAAGTTCATTAACTAGCGGAAATAAGAGAACCAGATTTCGAACCCACATGCTTGCAATATCCTTGACTGCGGAACATTTGCTCTAATTACGTGAGTTGCGTAACATAAACAACTGGCATCTCCTTTTTCTCATTTATGCTGCAATGTATCATCACAGCCTAACAATTGGAGATGCAGGAAATCTGTGACATATTATAAGGTTTATTGTAAACAGTACTAATAATATATTACTGTATTTATTATTATTGTATTATGCATTCTTATTTAGTGACACACCCAGTACGACAGACATAGTTTAACCTTTCCTTTATCTTGATATAATTACATAGGCTAAACTCGACATGATATAAATATCAAGCAACGGTTCTTAGTGTCTGGTATTTTTAGAGAATACGTTTTCGTGCATTTATTGGTACGTACCTTGGGAAGGAAACGTATTATATTCGATTCCGAAGTATTAACGAAAAAAACAAGTGTCTGAGGCTACCTTAGTGATAGGAATGTCTCATATATATTCTGTAAACAGCTAAAAGTCGTTCATTCACCTTTAATTCTTCATTTATTATTATTATTATTATTATTATTATTATTATTATTATTATTATTATTATTATTATTATTATTATTATTATTATTATTATTATTATTATTATTATTATTATTATTATTATTATTATTATTATTATTATTATTATTATTATTATTATTATTATTATTATTATTATTATTATTATTATTATTATTATTATTATTATTATTATTATTATTATTATTATTATTATTATTATTATTATTATTATTATTATTATTATTATTATTATTATTATTATTATTATTATTATTATTATTATTATTATTATTATTATTATTATTATTATTACTATTATTATTATTATTATTATTATTATTATTATTATTATTATTATTATTATTATTATTATTATCATCATCATCATCATCATCATCATCATCATCAACGTCCCCAACGTTAAGTCATATCAGAAAATTACTGAAATGTGTGAAATGATATTCAAATGAGCCCATGGTCCATGGAGCTTAGAGTTACCCGACACTTATCTTTCAATATAAGGGAAAGCCCCGAAGAAACCTTAGCCAGATAACTCACTCCGACCGATATTCGAACTCGGGACCTCTGGAATGTGAAGCAGGCAGGCTACTATCACGCTGGCGGTGCACATTCTGCACGCATGTGGAACTACAAGAGGTAGAAGCAAATTACTCAGGAAAAACTTATTAAAACAAACAATTTATAAGAAAAAAAATTCAAAGTTCTCGAGATAACCCAATCATTAGAAAGATTCAAACTTTTCGAAATAATAAAACTAATATCCGAACTTCTAAACATCTACTACCCGAAATTTTAGAAGTGTCCAAAATTGTACAGCTATCTGAAATAAAAGAACAAAATAAAACTAGTACATTTCTAGAACTTTTCCAAATACCCTATCATTAAGAGGAATTGTGAATATTTCAACTATGGAACATTCAGAGTGGGAAACATAGATATAGACAAGTTTTCGTGACCATCTATGAATAGTGATTGGAATGAAATATCCGCAGCTTTTTTTACGTATTTTACTATAGTTCTGTGGAGTACCAACTATTTACTACTCCATGGCATTTTCGATGAAAAGTCAAAGCCTTCTTTTACAACTCCGACATGTTCGTATTCAAATAGGACGGTCCTCGTTAGTGTTTGAATCATTTAAGAGTTTAAATTAAAAATGTCTATATCAGAGGTTTTCATGTGGTTTCTGAGATTAGCCCCCCTCCACACACATTTTATTTATTTATAATGTTAGTATACATTTTTGTTGCGGTTGGTGGTGATCAGGCTTTGTTTTCCTACAATGTTGTTCATATGAGCTGGTTGGTTTACTCCCACGATGTATATTTCAGGATCTTGGAAGCTGTGTACCACCTGTGCATTCAGAGGAAACTACGAGAGACCCTATTCAGGTTGTTCGGAATAAGGTTTTAACCCTAAATTGTTATCTACTTAACCACTAATGAGCCAAATCTCCCGTTTTCAGATTGAAAGTAATTGCAAAACCTAAAGATATAGGAAGGGAAAATACATAGCTCATATGCCAGTAATAGACAATATAGGTCAAATATTGGCCACATTAAACATTTCTGACAGATAAATTGTATTAATGTTTAATCTATCTGAAATTAAAATATCATGGTGAGTTGAAAACTTTTAATTACTCGGAAGTTCATAACGTTGTCAGATAAGGCGCCAAGTGAACGATTAGAAAAGAGAATGTATCATCAATGTCACCGCCTGCGGTGCCGTATATAGTAAAACTGGGCGTTAAACACTACACATTTCATTTCCCAAGTGGGGATCCACGGTAGGAAGGATGAGGCAAGAGGAGATAGAGGGTGGCCGTACCAGGGAGTTATGACAGTGTAGAGGGCAGGCTCCCTACAATCGACCAGTTGGAAATTCCCGGCAGGCCAGTACAGCCGGCATCCTACCCAACGTGGTCCTGAAACATCCAACTAGGCCGACCCGGAGACCGGAGATCGTCTTACAGAAGGAGGAAGTATTAGGAGCATACCATCCTGCCATGCAGCACCGAAACACCCGCCGACACTTATACCCTGAAAGAGGCCACCAGGTGAGAGATGATGTGAAATGATAATGGAGATGAAATGGAGGGGCTAACCTACTCAGCAATCGCCTGGCGACCCGGGAAAACCCCCGAAAAAACATATGGGTCAGATCCACGGGAATCGAACCTGATTGAAACCGCCTGAGCTATCCCGCTTGGTAAGCCTAAGGCTAAATGTTTCAGTGTCAAACCACAGACAATACTTAATGCACATATCTTATCATGGTTAAAACATCAAATATATTGGAAGGCCATCTACTGAAAGTAGAAATCCTGTTGTACATGCGTATTAAAAGCTTTACGGTTTAGATGACATTTTTCATCCCCTTTACGATTGCTCTAACTGTCGCTATTCTGCTATATTTCTTCTTCTTTTTTTGTGACATGTACACACTCTACAAGCATGCGGTCTCTTCCTTATCGCTTTTTTGTTACTGCCCTTCACTTATTACTTTCGATTTCAGCTTATGTAAGTCTGCAAACATAAGTTATCCAATATACTATCTATACAGTATAGTATTTAATCCTGTTTCTTTCATTGTTAACATATTTACGATAATGAGTTAATGAAATGTGATTACGTACATAAGCTGTAAGCCTTTCCCTATGTGGGCTACTCCACCAAGGAAAATCAGTGAGAGGATTCTCAGGAAAACATAGAGACGATAAGGAAAGATCTTACTGAGTACAAAAAATTGACGTCGTTGTCAGGCAACCGCTTCGGAAAAAGAATGACTGGATGGGTTATTCTAACACAGACCACGTGACTGACAGAAATAGTGCAATCATTACTCAAACCTACAGAATCTGCAGCTATACTCACATATTGCGTTAACTGCGAATTTTCTTGGTCTCTTGCGTAATATGCATGTCATGCTGTTTTGAAAACCGACTTTTTCTGGAACCTAATAATTAAAGTAGAAATAGGATTAGTAATATACACAAGCACTAAATTTGTTATGAGATCGTAACCATGAAGTTTACTTTCGTGACACGCATTCATTTGTGTAGGTCTTAAACCAAACAAATGGAGCTATCACGGTGCTGGTTTCACAATTTTACAACGTTATGACATTAGTCATGTCAAATTTATATCGGTTACTTCGTGCTACGCAGCAGGACGTCTCGAATATTGATCATCGAAATTAGTCAGCAATGTTACCCTCATAAAATTGGATTGTTTAACCTTCTCCTCTTACGAAATAGCAGGCTAGATAACCGAATGGTGCGAATTTTAAGTCCCGGTATAGGACCGGTGCCACTCAGCATCGTGCGGAATATAAGGAACTAAGATAGGCAGCGAATCCCGGTCAAGAAAGTTAACTTTCCGGATGGGATACCGTGATGCTGACCACATCTCCTCCCCCCATCGGCTGGACGATCGCCCACCTCTACCTTGCGTATGTGGGCGTGAGCCCGGCAGTCGGGTTGACAGGATCTGGCTCGCTTGCGGGCTGTTACGCCGTGATGATGATGATGATGACTATTATTATTATTATTATTATTATTATTATTATTATTATTATTATTATTATTATTATTATTATTATTATTATTATTATTATTATTATTATTATTATTATTATTATTATTATTATTATTATTATTATTATTATTATTATTATTATTATTATTATTATTATTATTATTATTATTATTATTATTATTATTATTATTATTATTATTATTATTATTATTATTATTATTATTATTATTATTATTATTATTATTATTATTATTATTATTATTATTATTATTATTATTATTATTATTATTATTATTATTATTATTATTATTATTATTATTATTATTATTATTATTATTATTATTATTATTATTATTATTATTATTATAATTATTATTATTATTATTATTATTATTATTATTATTATTATTATTATTATTATTATTATTATTATTATTATTATTATTATTATTATTATTATTATTATTATTATTATTATTATTATTATTATTATTATTATTATTATTATTATTAATTATTAATTATATTTTTGCCACAGCCTTCTATATAATATGAAATGTTATGATTGTATAAATGAAGGTAAAACAACGAAGGCCAAACAACAGACTAGAGCTTACCATTGCACATGTCCAAACGTAAACATTATTTCCACAGAAATTTATAATTTAATTTTCAGGACTGTCTAAAAGTAATACAGACAAACATGTTAAAAGTGACTTTATTTTGGTAATAGGATTACTACACTCGACTTTCAGCCTGGTTCCGCAAACATTCCTAATAGAAAAACATCCACTTTTAATATTTGTATCATAAATAACAATTTTTGCAAAATAATCAAGTTTTATTTTTGCTGTGCTTACAGGTAATACGTAGAGGAACTATTGAATTCCGTCTAAAATTTCGGCAGTGAGATTTCATCGAAAATGTGCTTTTGGGTATTCCTATACCAAGAGTGGTTTTAGAGAAAGGTCCATTCGTAGCTGTGTGCTTGCATAACCAAAAAACAAAATGTATGATAAAGCCAAATCCTCTACTGAAGTTGGCCTTCCTTTGAAGTACGCCAGGCATATCCACAATATCCTTTTGACGCAATATTTGTCTTTTTTATTTTTCTAAAAAATAGAGCGAACAATATTGGTAAAAATTCCTTGCATTTGAGATATTCATATGAAAAGTAAAATGTTTATCTTATTTCATGTGAATAATCCTATTGTCATCTAAAACACAATTCTTGTTGTTGGTTTTTTTTTTCCAATACTTTGAGCTATACATTCTTTGGAAATATTACGTCTGATCTTTTGCTTCTCCTCAGCAGTTGCAAAGAGTATAATGAGCTGCTTTTTACTTTATCTGTATTATGTTTCGATTATATGTTATACAGTGAAAGGCGACATTTCACACTCTGCGACCTGCCCCCGCAGGCTACAGGCCGCAGGCAGATAGGCCACAGAGTGGTGGAACAGACCCCTACCACTGCTGGAGGTGCCGAAAAAGGGCAATGAACGATCCATTGACCTAACCCTCTAGTGCCCACATGGCGTACCCTTTTGTTTGCGCAAATATTTGCGCTATTTTTCCGGCACTGCCATACGCTATGAAACCTAAAAGTACGTCTGGAAACATGAGACGGGAATAGAAACAAAGGGAAATGATGGAACGGAAATCATGGTAAATGAGAAACCACTCCAGTATATTCGCCTACTGACCAGAAAAACCAAAGATCAGAGTACGTGGCAGACCGGAATCCTGGTGAAGCTCATTTTGGTCTCATTTTCTACGTTCGAAACCTAAATTAGTCTCGTATCCCAAGAAGGCGACACCGAATAGCCATAGCGTCATTCTGTGCATAGACGCCGTCGAGTAAAGAAGCGAAATTGCGATTCTGTACATGAACGCCGTAGAGAATGGAAGCATATACCTGTATAGTATCGTTGAGCAAGAATATTGTAATTGTAAAAAGGACTAGTGACGCTTCTGAAATCATGTATTAATTCAGTATTATGACGTATTTATATTCACTTCAGAAAGAATTAAAATGTGAATATTTGAACAGATGTCAAGCATTCTTCAATTTATTTAGTCCATTACTTTCATCTCTCCCCATCCGAAACCACGCCCGAGGTAAAAAGATTTTCAGACGACGACTGTAGCAGCCGAGGGTAAATATGAGAGAATATAACGGCTAGCAACGTCCCTAAGGACAAGACACTGCAGCATCCCATCCCTGAGATAGTGTAACAACGGGATGCTGACTCGCAGCCTCGTCACCAAAAGATCCTTTCGCAAGGTGGAAGTGGACACTCCACTTACACCCGCCAACCCATTCTGATAACCTCGGTTGGGCCGCCAGCTATCTAGCACGCTATCCGGACTATTACTGAAGATTCTCGGGGTGGTTAAGCCAGCCAGGTTATCGGGAACCACTGCCCCGCGAGACAACCCAATCCGAATAACTCTCCTTCTGGAAGAGCTCGAACGTTCGACTCGGCATAGTTCTAGTGACGTCAGAAGTACCACGAGCTTGCAGCACAGGAGCTGAAGCGGTTGGAGAGCTCTAGCAGGACAAAAATAAATAAATAAATAAATAAATAAATAAAAAAATAAAAAAATAAAAAAAATAAAATCTGCATAACTATTACCCTGGCATCTAGGATCTATACCAGGGCAGAGTCCAGCCGATTTTATTTTTCCTCTTTACTTTACTTTATTGTTTATTCTTTCTTATACATCGCAGATTCTTTACTTAACCTAAGTACAATGTTTAATTTTAAACTAATACTACCTATCTAGCTAACTAACCTAATTAGTCACCAATATTTAGTGACTTTACATTTATACTATTTTACACAGCAGCTCTAACCTATCATTTACAATCTAGCTAATCTATTTACAGTCATATAAACATTTCTTTAGAGACTACTAGCTGCTGTACCTATATCCTACTCTAGCTATGTTTCACTATCCTAAGCCGGTATCCAGTTCTTTCCTCTGTCATAATTTGGGTAGATCTTCCTGCGAAAGAGAGAGGTTTATGTTAGGTGTTACCATCTAGTTGATGTGTTTCATTCCTCCGCTCTCATCTTTCCCTTGCCGATTCTAGTCTTCCTGTCGATATCCAATATTGTCTTCTTCTGTTTATTCTAATAGTGCCTTCATCGGTTTGGTTAAACGAATTGGTAATTTCAGTCGCTAGGTTTCCTGCGAATATTCCTGACTGTGGTTGTTGAGTTGCCTGTAGGCGTGAAGATCTTCTCGGGTCCTGTAGAATTACTTGGTCTCTATTTAATCTCCGTGTTCTCATAGAGCTTCTTTGAAACTTATACTCCTCCATGACTTTGTCAGACAGCATTTTCATCATTCGTTGGAGTATCTCAAAGTCTTCTGCACACCGCACGATGTTTATAGTGCACTTTCCGCCTAGGCTGTCCCTTCCTTCTGCGAACAGGTCTGCATTCTTATTGCATTCGAATAGTAGGTGTTCCGGTGAGCCTGGGTGTTCGCAGGTTTCACAAATGTCTGTTGCTTTACTGCCGATCTTGTGCAAATATGTTTCAAATGGTCCATGTCCTGTTAGAAATTGCACTCCGTATCTATTTGGTATGATGGTTTTTAGTTTTATTCTTTCCCTGATGTCCGGGTATAAATCGTAAGTTCTTCTGCCAGTGTCACAATTATTCCACTCTGCCTGCCATTCACTTAACAGGATTTCACGAACTTCACGTTTGGACCTACATGTTTTACCGACAATTTCGCGCACCTTTCCCTGATCTTGTTTCTTTAACCAGTACATGGCTCCTCTCATCCTAATTATAAGGTCCAGGGGCCATATTGCAAGTGCCACAAGGATTGCCATTGTCGGTGTTGTACTTACTAATCCTAGACATGTCACAAGCACCTGTCTTTGGATTCTCCTTAGTTTTGTTTTGTTCTTTCCTAGCCTCGCCTTTGCAGCCCATATTCCTGAACCATATCCAACTATGCCTGTTAAAATCGCCGTATGGTAGCATCTGGTTGCTTCTAATGGAATCCTGAATTGGTTTTTGGTTAATGTGACCAGTTTCATCATTGCCTTGTTTGCCTTTTTATTTACCGTAGCTATGTGGGTATCGAAATTAAGCTTTTCATCTAATACTATACCTAAATAGCGAAAACTCTTTTCGCTCTTGATGCTTACTTCATTAATTTTAATGATTGGATTTCTTTTTGTACTGCCTTTTAAAAACATGTATGCCGTCTTCTGTGGCGCGATTTGTAGTTTAACTTTTTCACACCAACCTTGTAGCTTTTCGACTACCAATTTCGATTTTGACTCCAGGTCACGGCGGTTATTTCCTTCAACTAATACCAAGAGGTCATCTGCATACGCCACTATTTCCAGAACCTCCATTTGTTGTTCTAGCATTTCAAGCATTGGCTCTGTCAGCAAGTCCCAAAAGAGAGGTCCTAAAACCGAGCCCTGTGGACATCCCCTGGTGATTTCCTTGACGGCGGTATGATTTTCACCTTGTAAATATACCCTCCTCCCTCTGCAGTAATCCATTAGGCTCTCTACCAATTTCTTTGGGTATTGTTTCTCTCTCAGAATTCTGAACAGTTCTGGCCACCAAAGGTTATCGAAAGCGCCCGCGATGTCAAAAAATATCCCAATTACATATTTGCACCTGCTGGTCTGTGCTTTACTTAGCAGGACAGGTAGCTACACCGCCACCCATACTCCGAGAACAGCAGTTATAGTGCAGTTAAATCTTGATTTGGCAACGTCACACTCACCCGTCGCCGACAATTCTGACCTTGAAAGAACCTGGCCGCGCCGTGGCTCAGTGGTTAGACCGCTTGTCTCTCACCAAGGCGGCCCGGGTTCGATTTCAGGTGACCGCAAAGTGAGATTTTTGGTGGACAACACGGCGCTGGGGCGTGTTTTCCCCGGGATCTCCGGTTTCCCCCGCCATCTCATTCCACCGGTGCTCCATCTTCATCTCATATATCATTAGTGTCATCGCCTGCGGTGCCGTATGTAGTAAAAGTGGGCGTTAAACACCACACATCCATTCATACACATTCTTGAAAGAACCGAATTAAATTGTAAGTGAAATGAAAATGGAGGGACAGAATTCGCGGAAGGTAAAGTATTTAAGCCAGCATTCACCTAGTGTTCGAGGAAGACCGAAACGGACTTTGGACAGATTGGTCGACTAACCGGAGTTCAAACCCGCGACTTCGCAAATGCGGGTCTCAAGCATTACTGTCTGACCACCTACTCCGTAAATCAGGTTTATGGATGGCTTTTATAAGATGAGCTTTAGAAAAATATACAATTTTTTGAAACTGTTTATAATGCTCGGTTTTACAGACCTCGAATTGAATTAACAAATATAACTATTACATACAAAGCGAATACTGCAGCGCGCCAGCCCTTCACTTGTTCCTATTCATGTAGGCTTCGTTTGGGTCACAGAATGTCCTTTTTTCGGAAGGGATTCGGCACTGCGACAGTCTTGGTCTATTGTACCTTATGCCTCCAAGTGGGGCATCCACAGGAGGAAGGATGAGGCGAGAGGAGACAGAGGGTGGCCGTACCTAGGAGCCACTGCTTAGATGAGAACCTCCCCAAGGAAGCCAGTACAACGGACATTCCTCCTATTGTAGTTCGAAGACGGTCCCAGAAGTCGGGTCGGAGACTGGCAACCGACCTACCGGAGGAGGAAGTAGTTCACTCAAAGCATATCATCCTGCCATGCACCTCCGAGACATCCGCCGACACTTCTACCCTGAAAGACACCACCAAAGGAGATATGATATGAAATGATAATGGAATGGAAATGGATGGACAGGAAATTCGGAGGATGTAACTAACAAATCCAGCATTCACCTAGGGACCCGGGAAAACCCAAAAAAAACCTATGGGTCAGGTGGGTCGGCCACGGGAGTCAAACCCGGGCCTCCCGAATGTGGGCCACAGACGAAACCGTCTGCGCCATCCCGCTCGGTACAGAATATCCCTAATGCAACAACTTTATCTGATCAATGAATACAGAATCCGCAGGACTGCTTATCTTTAAACTAAAGAATGAAGTTGGTTGATTATACATATCGATATCTGCAGCAGAATGATTAATGACCTTGTCTAAAGGTTTGTAACCCAACGAGTGCAACATCGGCGACACTCGTGCTTGCTCTGGAATTTCTATGAGCAATAATTGCATTGGTTACCCAACTCTGACCTCTTTGCCGACATATAGACGCCCCAGTTTTATCAAGTTCAAGTAGTAATATGCAAATACATATACATAGATGTTTCGCACAACAACGCTGCAGATTGAAACAACAGGCAACTGTCCGCGACTAGGTTAACCATGAATTCACAATAACACTAATCAGTTGACGTAATTCGATAGCAATTTTGCTATCTGGACAGTTTCATCGTTATATATATATATATATATGGCGGGAGAAAATTATTTGATTTAATTATCAAAGGAGAAGGTATATAACAATACAAGTCTCTGAAGAAAACAGAACTTTAGAACACACATACACTCAGGTGTATGTGTAGATAGAATTTTTAAAAATATATGGATCTGAAACTATTAAAACAATATTTAATTCATTTTGTCCAATCAAAGCGTTACATTTATTGCTGGGTTTGACAGCTGGGTCTGTCATTTGCGCTGCCTTCGGAAAAATAAGTAACCGTAGGAAGCTAATTGTTATGGTAAACACGGTATATTGCCGATGATACATTACGTGTAATCATTCCACTTCAGGCGCTTGTCTTCAACTTGCATTTACTGTGTTATATTGTTCTTTAATTTTATTTGTTGTGTTTTTTGTGCGCTTGTGAGAACATCTTCTGGAATACACATTTCAGATGATCCTGTATTGCAAATATCGGCAATATCGCACTGGAGCATCGAGATTGTTCGCTAGCCCTTCAGATTCCGCCTCTCAAAATCACCACTCTCCTATATTAACCTGCGGTAACGTCTGTAGTCAGCATTCGGTAGACCGTGGGTTCGATTCTCATGGGGTATCTTCCTGACCCCGGGTCACTGGGCGAATGCTGGGAAGGATCATGACATTCCCTGAATTTCCTGTTCCTCTATTTCCCCTCATTTATTATTTCACTTCATGTTTCATCTGGTTACCTGTTTCAGCTTTGTAAATGTTGACGGGTGTCTCGGCGTTGCATGGCAAGGAAAATGCTTTATGCAACCCCTGGTCCTACGGTCTTCGAGTCCCGGCCGCCCCAGGGAATGCATAAGCCCGCGGGGAGAAGAGGAACCGGTTGTACGAGCCGGAAAGTTTAAATATGAAACTACTAGGGATCTTTCCCTCTGCTGCCCTGTCTCCAAGGTTTGGCCACTTTTTGTCTCCTTTCATCTGACCCCTTCCTCCCGGGGACGCCTCATCAAAGACATAAACCACAAGATCTTCCACCCTTCGAGCCTTGCCATAGCTTAATGTTAAAATAAACTACATTAATGATCCCGTAAACGTATGAGTCAAACTTTCAGAGTTTCCAACTCTATATGCTCTAGTGACACCTCCACCATGTCCCTGAACTTGCGCAAGTTCTACGTCATTCTGCTAAGCGTCAATCCGCCGCAGATGCTTCTTTAACGGCGGAGGATTGAATGTGAAAACTGTCACATATCTTGGAGTGAAACTGAAAAAAAAATTAGGAAACACGTCAAGACCTGTTGCTCTGGTTACAATGGGCACAGAACTGGAGAGCGGTCGCTCCTTCTCCGTGAGGCTACTTCAGTGATCTTCATCTCTTTCATATGTCGTAGACATTATATTCTGGACTACGAGTTCTTTTCGCCAGTTTGCCTCAAAATCAGAGCACTCTAGTTAGGTCTTTTGGGGATTATGGCCCCTGAGCAGACTTTTTCAGGTAGCACTGTTGTTCTTAGAAGCTTTTATATCCTACGGAAAAACCCTAATATGTGTGGGACTTAAAAACAGGCCGCTCCCTTCCCTCTCTCATGTTTGTGTGTGGTATGAGTACAAACGCTACGTTTATTGTGCTCTTTTTGCCTATTACGGCAACTATATGTAACTCTTATGGTTTTCTCTACTCACTCCTATGCAAGCTATTCTTAAACGCGCTATCCACCTCATGTTGAAATAAGTTGTAGAAATAATCCTATTTAATTTTTTCTTATAGATACAATGGGAATAGCGGGATACAGAAGATTTAAACAGTAGTCAAATCATTTAAGGGCTGGTTGCTCCGTGAAGGCTTTCAAGTTCCATTCTCCTTGCTTGGCCAGGACATAAAACAACGAATAAGGACTTACTTATTATGATAAACATAAAACATTTGAAAATTCAAATTAGTAACAAGGAATGTCTCGAAAATGGTTAACTTCACGAACAATTTAGTTAACATAAATGGTGTGCTTTAACGATTTCTACATAATTTGTGCGGTAGAACTTTGTCTTACAGTTTACTACTAATGTAAGAGTCATCCAGTAGCTTCAAGGGCCACTTCCAGAAAATTACAAATATGCACTTCATTTGTTATGAAAATATCTTAAACATCACTGTCATAATCATCATCATCATCATCTGCCTGCCTCGGTAGCATGTCTACCTCACGTTCAAGAGGTTCCGAGTTCGAATCTCGGTCAGGGTGAGTTACCTGGATAAGGCTTTTTCCGGGGTTTTCCCTTATCCTGGAAGACGAATGTCGGGTAACTCTAACCTCTATGGACCCTGGGCTCATTTGAGCATCCTTCCAAACATTTCACTCACCGTCCGATATGACTTGACGTTGAAGGACGTTAATTACAAAAAAAAAAAATAATAATAATAATAATCATCATCATCATCATTCAAGATTTGGACCCTAGGATCCGTTCTATCTCCATTAATCAATATCTCTCCATATTTTCCTCAGTCTTCTTATGTTTCTTTTATAGTTGGAACGTAGTCGGTCATTATTCTAGGGAATCTATCCTTGTTCATCCTCCTTATATGTTGTCTCCTGTTTAATCCTTTCTTTTAAGTTAAATATGTTCAATTCATCTCTTATTTCTTCATTTTTTATCATATAACACAGAGTATCTTAAAAATCTCATTTCTGCTGATTCAATTTTTCTTTTGTGTTTTCTGTTTAATGCCCATATTTCGCTTGAATACAGTAACACAGCAACTGTCATTGTCTTGTAGAATTTAATTTCTGTTTCTCTTCTAGTTTTCCTTTTAAGTATTCTCTCTACTGTAACGCACATACGGCTAAATTGATTTAGCTTCTTGTCAACATTGTTTGAGAACCCAAGTAGTTAACTGCTGCCACCTGTTCTATAGTTTTCTTATTCATTATAATCTTACTTCTAAAATGGCCATTTCCTTTAATTTCTAATACTCTTGTTTTATTTACAAATATTTTTAGCTTAAATATAAAGCATTTCCATCAAAATCTTTGGAGCCATTTTTGAGAAAATCAAAACTTTACAAAATGTTCTACTTGGAGGAGTAGTTTGGATGAGGAGCTTTCTTGAAGGGGCTGAACTGCAATACCAACCGACTTCTCGCGCGCGTACCTTTTCCTAATTTTTCAGGAAACCTCGAAACGTGAAATCTCGGTATCAAGTTTTTAGGCGGAGTGCAATACCATCTCTATCTACTATGCACATACGTGACAGAGAAAGTAAAACTACTTGTATCAGCATCTCTCTTTACCTCTGTACAAAATGTATCTAAATAGGATGTGATTGGGAAGCCTGTAAACTGTTGGGTGTTTTACTGAATCATATTTCATGAAAACACTCACTAATATACTAAAAACGAAATTTAAAACAACTTGGTTACCCTTGTCTTGTCTTAAGATACTCTTGAAATTCTGCTGTTTCTTCGGACAACATTTCTTTAACTTGATGGACTGACCACTGCCATACAATTGTCTTCCATTACTCGAGGTAGATACCTCAAAACTTTTGTTGTCCTCCCAGCTTTTCTCAAAACCTTGCAAATAACAGCCATTGTTCGTTATTTAATCAGATGGAAACTAAAAGGAATTCATTGCTTTTACTTTTTTGCTGCCTGTCTACGAGTAAGAGAGAGTATTCCATCCGAAAATTGAATACCGAGGATTCACCAAAGATACATTTTTGAGACTTCCTAAAGAAAAGACATTTCAGAAAAAAAATCTTCTAAGGTTAACTCACAGGACATTTTCCACTCACAAATCATTCTTACAAACCCTTATTCCTCTATCTACTTGTATTAATCAAGGTAAACATATGCAGAAATTATTTTATTTCGAATTTCTTTATAGGTGCAAGGGGATTTGGGAATACAGTAAGCTTTAAGCGATAGTCATGTATTTAAACAGCGGAAAAAATATGGCAGATAAGTATAAGAAGACGTGTTCTTTGTGCTTAATTTACAGGGAATAAGGCATTGATCTTCAGTTATATTACAAGTAGCAACACGATTTTATACACAAACAACCTAACCTCACCTAATTCTAAAATACGAAATAAATTTATCGCTATTAAAAACTACATTTGCTTAACAAAGTACAGATCATTACACCGGTAACCTTTGACTGTACATAATGCAAGATATCTGTAACACTACTAACAGTCACCGACAGTGACGTAGAGCTTTGCTTAGCTCCTTCTCAATACATTCCTCGATTTTTAGAAACTGGGAGCCCATTTTATAAGAATTTTATACATAAACCTCACTAAGTAATTAATAATAATAATGATGATAATAATACCTTGCTTCTGTCATTCTTAAATAAACACCAGTAACCAACCAATTCATTCCTTCATTTATATTGATATTAGCTAATATAATAAATAGATAGACATTACACTATAAATGATTTATTTTCAAACAAGTTTAATATATCCTGGAAAATTCATCAAACCTGATAACACAGTCAACTATTACAACAATCATTTTAAGTTAATTTAAATGTCCCATAAACTTATTCAAACACATAAACACATTAAGACCAAAGTGTTTCTCAACTGATCATATACAAATAAGATTTTGTCCTTCTTGAAGTACAAAAAAAAAAGAAAAGAAAACTGATCAAATATCAATTTACTGTGTATGCTACAGACAGTGGTAATTTATTAACATGAAGCATTTGTGCATCACTATATAGTCAAACAAAATGGAATAACTTCCGACATCGGCTATACGAAGTACATTAAATTTCTTTCTGTAACGGTGTTGAAGCACTGCTGCTGAGTAAGGTATAGTAACTTGTACATTCGGACCACCAATAATGTCAGCAAGTTGGAATTCCAAAACATGGATGATAGCAGCATTTCTGTCTCTGTACCTGTGACTGGTTACTCCCTGATGGTCGGCGAGGACTTGTGCGTACTGCAAGACGGGATGTTCTTCAAGAAATGTTGGTCGATGTGCTGTATTTGGCTGGAGCTCTGTGATGATGTCTGTATCCATCTTGATGATAATGGTAGAGAACAAATTACTGCCATGGCTCAGTTCGTGTCCAGCGACGTGTCTAAAGGAGCTGGGCAGCCTCTGGTGTTCCAAGGGCAAATTCTGGTAGCGAAGTCTCAAAGAAATCGGGATCGAGGAGAGGTTACCTCAGCTCATGTTAAAGGTGACACAGTGGTTCTCATTGATACAATCTTCCAGGCCATTCATCACAGCTGCTTCACGATCTCAACGAGAAGTTCTTAACTTCCATTTCTCCAGAAAACATCTTCAAAAGTTAGGATCTTCTTGCCTTAACTTCGCATTATTGTTATTTTGATGGGAAAGGCACGTTTCCTTATGTACCAGGCGCAGGGGTTTACTTTATCGATGGACACCAATTCACGTGGAAAGCAATAAAATGCAAATTTAATACATTAGAATAATATAATCTTTCATAGCAGTTGTAGATATCGATCGCCTCATTTTAAATGATTGAATTTAACGCAAGAATTTGTGTTTTGAGCCTAAAAGAAGCAAGAGTTGAGCTAATGCCGTAGGAAGCACTATCAAAATTACTGAGAATTTTCGTTTCCATGCAGAATCAACAAAATGTCCTTCTAGAAGGCCTTGGTTTTATTAAACCTACGATTAGGTTAGGGGAGGTCAACTTTTAGTACACATCTCTTTTGTTACCTCTGGTTATAACATCTGTGATTTTTCAGTAGCAGAAGTTTTATGTATTACATTCACGTCACTCACTACTCACTATCGTTTACTTGTATATACTTGTAAGGATTATTCCTTCGGATATTTTTCTATCTGCTTCAAGTCAATCCAAATAAATATTTACTGAAATAGATTCGCTACACATTTCGTTTACAAACTATTTTTACAAATACTCATCTTGTACTTCAAGTTAATCGAGATAAACATTTGCATAAATTACCTTATTGCTAATGCTCGTGTAGGTGTAAGAACGATACGCGAACCCAGTGCGTTCTGTAGATAGTCAGATCTGTTAAGAGCTGGTGCCTGTATCATAGCTATCAAGTTTTGTTTTTATTACTTGGTAAATAGATAAAAAAGGAATAACATCTACAATTAATTAAAAAAATGTTTATAATATTTTTGTCTGAACTTTGCCATATGCTTATGGAGATAGTGGCATGGTTCCGTATACCACAAGAGGACAGGCAGTGCCAGTGTGACGTCACATACACCTCTGTATATGCTCCAATGAACACGTCATTAAACCTAGTGTTGAGAGTATTCTAAAGCAAAATGTAGTATTCGATTATTGGATGTTCGCGAATCCTAATACTATATTCGAATACTTCTTTGATAGGTGCATGTTTTTATTTTCAGGATGCTGAAAGTGTTTACAATGCCAAACATGGCGATTGTTGTGAAGAGATTCTTGTAAATACATTTCATATTACATATATTCATAATTCAATCTTAATGCTGTAAATCTAAGTCTTTTAAAACAGTATTTGTTATCCAATTAATGGTATTTTGAACTTCATTTAAAATACCTTTGCAGTACAGCAACTTCTGTTCCATTCGAGCAGCATTTTTGCTGGTTAGCTAACAAATATATATAAAGTTGTGTCCAAAGAATGCGGAGGAATTATTTTAGCGTTTGAAAACGTACTATTATGCATAAGTTACGATATAAACGGAAATATAAACTTCTAAATAGATCTAAACCGCGCGCTTTTCCGTGGCAGGTAACCAAAGCACAATGCGCTAAGGCCACTACACCAAGGCGCAGGAGCCCGGATAATAAATGTAACATGGAAAATAGCTACATATGTTGTGTTTTTAGTTTTATGAAACATATTTGACATTACTTAAATTGTAATTCAAGATCACAAAATACAATCAGAAAAAAATGAAAATGTGTAACAGAAAATAATGATTCAAACATCTTCCAGAAGCTAAGTTTCAGCATATACCAACTTTCTAGCTTTTTAATTATATATTCATACAATTTAACAAAAGTGAAAACAATTTCACATGCATCTTACACTTAAAAACTCGATACGATTTCACCGCAAATACCTACATGTTTTGAGACTCTCTGAAATAGAAGCATTTTTAGAAAATGATGTGTATATCTGTATTAGTGTCTGTTACGTGTGTGTCTATCAGTCTATGAATAGCATAATTCAAAAATGAAAACAGAATTTAATACCAAAATTGGTATTTATTCTAAATTCAGCGTCTTCCAAGGATGAAACACGAAGATATATATAGATCCTAAACTTCGCCATATGAACATCTTTTTTTTTAAAAAAAAAAATAGATTCTCAAAATTGGCTGCACTACTGTTTATGATATTTTTGTGATAGTTAAAATGAATTTATGTAGAATACTCTAACAATAGCCTCTGAAGTGCTCTTCATTTTGAATGAGTTTTGCATAGCTGCTAAACCGTAAGATATAGACAAAATCTTACTGCACAGAAATGTAGATCTTGTTAAAGTGCACCATTTCTGTCAATTATTATTATTATTTCGTTGTGATGTTAACCATTTCTGAAGTATTCCTTGTTGGTGTGAATGTTCCAATATTTTACTTTTCTCAAATTCGGAGTCATTATTGTTTTTTCCCTCCTGGTCATACTAAGAAACCAGAAATCTCAAAGCCATCACATATCGACCAGCTCTTAAGAAATCTGATTGTTGCTTAGTGCCTACTATGTTCTCCTAATCCTGTTGTCCTGCAAGTAAATGTTCAATAAATTTCCATAAATTGTTTGTCAATTAACATGAAACAAAGTGGATATAATTGATTATTTCGTTTGTAAGAATAATTTGTGCAAGTGTTAACGAGAGAAAATCATATGAATGAAACGCGTTATATTTTATATTAAAAATCCTGTGTCCTGAAACACGTACTTTTAATGAAATATTTATAGCTTTTTCCTCTCAGAAGGCTGGCAGCAATTCTGAAGCTTTTGTTATGTGGCTTAAGCTGTAAGTGGATTCCTGGTACAGAAGGAATGGGACGTCCCACTTCGGTGCCCTAGAGGGCGTTTCTCCTTCATTTGCAAAACAATAAAACAAATGAACATGACAGAGGCCTTTGTGTAACAGGTTGCAGTAGGTTTCCTATGAAGTTCTACCTGTCCATCTACCTGAACAGTTCCACAAACTGTAAACTGAGAAAGAGAGAAGTTTGCAGGGTTTGTGTCGAGGAAAGCTGAAGTATGTATATATGATGCACCTCGAATTTCCGACGGAAATTTAAGGTTCCGTTTCCTCGAAATCTCAACGTGAACTTCCTTTCTGTGAATACAGCATCCGCTACTTCCTGGTTCATTCAAACCTGCTACATAACTCAGGGTCTTTATACAACATTACTCGTTGTTGTTGTTTTTTTTTGTCCTTGTTTCATTTGTGTCGCCTCCTTGTTTGCTTCAGAAACAACTGATGGGTTTTTACTCGCAGGCTGTTAATTGTAATACATTTTACTACTATGCACACACACATTAATTCCAAGAATTCTATCCAGAACACTGATCACTCGACCAAAGGGGAGATCTAATAATGTTCTTTGGTTTAGTGTATGCAGTTTAATGTTAATTTATAAAAAACTAACCAAGAATTTTAATTGCTTTGACTGACGCTTTGCCTAAAGGCAGAAGGAATATTTAAGATCCAGACAGAGACATTTTGGACATTTACACATTTTAAAGGAACAATTATTCATGGCTCTAGCCTACAACAAAATTGTAGTAATTAACAAATTACACATTTAAATCAAACAAGTTTTTTCTCATAGTCCGTTACTTTCTGAAAAATAATATGTTTGGGTTAAGAAATAATAAATTAACTGTATATCTTGAATTTTGTTGCAAACCTTTCAAGTCCTCTTAATTCTCACATGAAAAGCCGTGTCTTTTTAAAGATATACAGTCTATACCGACTATTTATTTAGATGTGAAATCATGCAATTTAAAAAAAAGCGATTACCCAACTAAGGTCGTCTGTGTGTTACACAGTATTATAGAAACCATATGTAAATGTTGCAATATGACCCAGGCAGAAAAGCGGATTATGCAATAAATATTTCATTTGAAGGTCAAGAAATTATCGCAAACACATGGACCTTTTCCTAACAGTGGCATATTTTGGATTCAGGGGCTCTAAACATGTATTTCCGGTGGAATATTCGCATTAAGCTTTTGATGAAATGCAACACTTTCTCTAACATGTTAGAGAAATTAATTTTCTTAACGGCGAACTTTTTATTTCACTTCTATTTTGTACCAATACACAAACACATTATTTCAAAATATAAGTAATACAAGAACCAGTAGAACATTTCTAAACTGTGTAGTTAGGAATTACCATATATGATACAAGATGTTAGAATGTTTCTTTTTTTTTTTTAAGAACCGTGGCGGGTTTGTCCCAGTATTTCCTTGTGGCACGTGAAAACGCAGACAAGAATGTGGTGGAAAAGTTGTCGGTATTTTTCCAACGTAAACAGGATTCCACATGTGGGAGAGAAGGGGACACATCGCTAGTGTTCTAAACTTTCAGTAATCTTTTTGGAGCTATACAATAGATTCGGGTATTAGCTAAAATAAAATCCTTCTTTAAAAAAATTGTTTATTCCCCTTCTCAGAATCAATGCTTAGAATAAAATGCGTTGTGCATTACAATGTTCGTCCAAAATATACATTTTAGAAAATATAGTAGTAGAAGAGATTGTTTTACATATATGCAATGACCTTTTACATAATCCATAGAATGACTTACACAGCTATAAAGGAAAAGTTTAGACATTTTAAACTAACAATTACACTACCCGAAAAAAATTCATACCTCCGCAATAAAAGTAGGTGATTCTTAATTGAAACGATGTGCTGATTTTGAAAATTACCGCAGAAATCTGCCATAACTTCAAGTTAGAAAGATATGAAGATATTTAGGTTCTCACCCATGAGGTTTCAGATAAGATAATATGTTACATTTATTATTGCAATATAATGGTGTATGGTATAGTGTCATATAGCATGGTGAATTAACATTAATTCAAAATGTTGTTTTACATGTATGCAATAATATTTGGACTATATTTAATGTATGTACTTGTAACTCTGCATAAAAGTGCTCGGTAGCATGTGACTGCCTCTTGTACTCCTGTCTGTTTTCCCTCACCAGAAAACAACAATAATCCCCACTATTATGGGTCCTTAATGATGGACCATGGTACCTCTTCTCCATGACAGAAATGTCCTAATGAAACCGTTCCCCTTCCTCATCATTAGCTTTACACAGGTGTTCAAAAAAATAGTTCAAATGTGATTGGAGGAAATGAATTTTCAAAGATATTCTATAACCACGTCTTTGTAGCATTTCACAAACTTGAGACCAAAGTTGTATAGTTTTTCTCCCTTGCGTTTCTAAGAAAATTAAGCACAATCCCTGTAAATAATTCCCAAGCTGCAAATTCCATCGTTTGTAACGTTTTTGCAAACATTTTGCCCTCACGAGCTTTTGGATTTGAGGTACAACAAAAATTCTTTCATTCAACTTTGCATAAGTTAACCGTGGAAACTTCTCTTGCAAATATGCAAATTCACTACCATTCTTATTGAATGCCTTAACAAAATTCTTCATCAACCCAAGTTTTATATGTAAGGGAGAGAGAAGAATCTCCAGGCTGAACCAATGGTGTATATTTTACATTACTCTCTCTCTCTCTCTCTCTCTCTCTCTCTCTCTCTCTCTCTCTCTCTCTCTCTCTCTGGGACATAATCCTGCCATTTGCCCTACTGTTTTGCTATATAGTGCTTTTGTGTCTCACGGCTGCCTCACAAAGACAAAAAGAAAACAACGAAAATATTTTGGGAATCTCCCTTATAACCCAAGCAGTAAACCATTTAGTTTAAGTGACCACATATTGTTTTAAAATACGTACTTTTTTAGCCATACTTTCATAACTTTCTTTAACACTTACAGAATTAAAAGCTGGAGCAAAGTTCATTACCATTATGAATTAACACAGCCTTTAAGCTTTTTATAAACACAGATAAAACTATACAGGTTTCCAAACTATTCAAAGTAGAAATTGCGCCAATTCTAAAATTATCATTGAGAACAAAGAAATTAAAGAAGTAGACTCGACAACATTTTTAGGGTTAGTGGTAGACAAACTTTTGAAATGGGACAGACATATAGACAAATTGTGTAATAAAATATGTTCAGGATTATTTATAATGAAAAGAATTTCAAATTTAAAAAATATAGAACTTCAAAACACAATTTATTACAGTCAAATCTACCCACACATAACTTATGGAATAATAGTATGGGGTCGCAGTACAAAGAAAAATATAGAACAAATATTTAGACTACAAAAACGAGCAATTAGATTAATTTTAGCTCTAAAATACAGGGAATCGTGCAAAGAAAGTTTTAAAGCATTAAATATACTCACGCTATACTCCCTGTACATATACGAAACAATAATATACCTAAAAAATAAAAATTCCACCACAGAAACCAATCAACAAATTCATGACCATAACACACGAAGAAAAAATAATTACCATATACAGGCACATGCGTTACAACAATACAATATGAAACCTACAGCAGCGTCAACCAAGCTTTACAATAAATTACCTAAATATATTAAAAATATAAAAGAAATAAACCGATTTAAAAGGGAACTAAAAGAGTTCTGCATAACATCTTTCTATTCGCTTGAGGAATATCTAAATAGATAGTAATAATTATTGTTGTAGAATGGTGTGTAAACTAAAATGTTACTATGTAACTATCATATGTAAAGTAACTACATAGAAATGTATTATGATTACCATTATTATTATTATTATTATTATTATTATTATTATTATTATTATTATTATTATTATTATTATTATTATTATTATTATTATTATTATTATTATTATTATTATTATTATTATTATTATTATTATTATTATTATTATTATTATTATTATTATTATTATTATTATTATTATTATTATTATTATTATTATTATTATTATTATTATTATTATTATTATTATTATTATTATTATTATTATTATTATTATTATTATTATTATTATTATTATTATTATTATTATTATTATTATTATTATTATTATTATTATTATTATTATTATTATTATTATTATTATTATTATTATTATTATTATTATTATTATTATTATTATTATTATTATTATTATTATTATTATTATTATTATTATTATTATTATTATTATTATTATTATTATTATTATTATTATTATTATTATTATTATTATTATTATTATTATTATTATTATTATTATTATTATTATTATTATTATTATTATTATTATTATTATTATTATTATTATTATTATTATTATTATTATTATTATTATTATTATTATTATTATTATTATTATTATTATTATTATTATTATTATTATTATTATTATTATTATCATCATCATCATCATCATCATCATCATCATCTTTTATTATTATCATCATCAACATCATCCTCATCTTCATCTAATTGGCTAAATATTACAATTTTCAATTTAAAAAATATAAACCCACGTTTTAAGAAGCCGAGAAACGCAGTGCAGTAACATTTTATAATAATGCGCTATTAATTCCTCTGGCGTACTTTCTTTTCCTGATTCATAAATCCAATTCTAAATATTCGATAATCAAATAAAACTAGGGAGATACTAGTCGAGTAATAAGGGTATTGATCACAGTCACAATTAAGGATGTGAACTGTTTAAACTACACACGAGACCGTTAAGTGAACTATATTAACAAAAGCTCACCAACATGTATAGAGGTTAATTTCAAAATTTCAGAACCATAACAGGCTAATCAAACACCAAACCACATGGTTCAGCTTGCCCAGTTAAAATATGTATATTATTTAAATAGAAGATTTTGCCATAACTTTGTACAATTTCAATATATTAAAAAAATCTGATTTGACAAAAATGAGGACATTTCCTACTAACTTACAAAGTTCTCAGTTTTTCAGCACTAGTATATTGTCCCCATTGCTGTGCTGGAGGCTGAAACTAGTCTAGTCTAGTCTCTTTATTTTCAGAAATATTAGAATCACAAGACAAAACATAAAACTGTTTAGGTCATAGACTACACTCAATTTTAAATGTAAAACAACCACACGTTGCAGGCAAAATTATATTCAATTTAATATTTTTTTCTTTGTTAATGAAATTATCAAAAACGTACCAGGATGACATTACTGCCGGTGAGTCGAAATTTATTCCCACAAGAAGTTCTGTTACATGCCAGTAAATCTTTCACGGGGCTAGCCTCGGTCTGGGCCTTGGGATTAGTAGGCCAGCACCTAACCAACTGAGCTACCCATTCCTACTCGATGCCATTCTATTTTCCTATTGTCCTACAGCATTCCAAAGTCTTTAGTCCTTTCTATTTCCGCTACTATAAGTTCTACGATAACATATTTTAATACGGACAAAACAGTTAGTTACGATTTTTACATAGAATTTCTTGAACTAAATACTCTCAACTGACTCCGTGGTTTAGCTGTCAGCGGCCTTATTTCTTATCCGAAGGTCCCAGCTTCGATTTCCGCTTCGGAGTGAGAATTTGTCTTTAATTTCGATGATTCTCTACTCTCGGTAGAGTCTCGAAGTGTGAATGTGGAGTGAATGTATGTGTTAAAATAAGTTAAGAACGACGAAAAACTACAGTAACCTAAAGAGTAAAAAAATGATCTAGTCAAAGCTCTCGATTTAACAAAAGCAAGTTATAAGGTGACTATAGAAATGAAATGAAATAAACATACACTCCTATCCTTGTTTTCCGAAAATTTTCAGTGAAGTGACAACAACCGAAAGTCAAAGCCATCTTAAGCATCTTCTAGTATGATTTCAAGTTTATATTTTACTATCCAGGCCTTGTATATACATCCTTTCAATCTTCAGTCGTTTAGGAGTCAATAAACTCCATGCCATGCCATGCCATGCCATGTGGTGCTGGCTGGCTGTATATAGCCAGAAGCTTTTTGCTGCTTACCCACCCGTTAAGGGTTTTACGGCAGGTAAGGTTTAGATTTCGGGATGTTGTAGGGTGAGATGTGGTTTTTTATATTAATGTTTGTTGTGAGGTTACAGATTTGTACCTAGGGGATGAAGGACAGGATACAATACCTTGCACCCTGGTGTATTTTTTATTTTTAATTCGGGGAAGAATTTTGATGCCAAGCGCCTTGTAAGGATTATGTGGAGCTCAGCTTTAGCTGCTGTTTAGATTAGCTCCTGGGTTATCTCGGATGCCCGCAAAAACTCCATGGACCTTTAGAACTTGCTGTTTACTTTCAAGAAAAGTAAAATATAGAACTTCGTTATTAAGTGTCTTTCAACTCGCCATTAAAATATCCAGGAGTGGATATTGCACTTAAAATATAAAATATACTTTAGAAACGCTAGTGAATTTTCAGTTTTAACCTTGAATATGGTAGTATTATACCCCTAAAATACTTACGGCCTTCAAGAACTGGGTTATTGTAGATACTCTAGAAATAGTAACCCTGCAATAAATGACATTTCATTGTCCCACCAAAGTTTAGTCTATAATTAAAGGTTTTCAAATTTAGTTGAAGTCAATTTGATGAAGTGTATATCAGACACGTAGATATTTTTGTCAGGAATGATAATAACTCTTATTTTTTTAATAACCTACAAGACCTTGTTTCATAATTTGCTAAGCTTAGTTGTGTTATATTTCCTACAATCTTGCTAATCTTCAGAAGTTCAAATAATTGTTGTTAGCTTAGTACACTACTCTGTGTTTGTCCTTGAACAGAGCTTATTTCCTATGCCGCTTGCCTAAAGGATAAACGGGGGACACCTCGTGCACTGGGACCTACACATAGATCTATTGCGGCTAGCGCATCCCAGGAAGAAGGGATGAAGTAAGAAAATCGCAGGGCGCCAAAGAGATGCGCGGAAATCCTTAGGTGCTGAAAATTCTTCATCCCGGCGCCAGGATTCACCAACAATTCGGTTAGGGAAGGCATTGTTCCCCACGTGAGGACAGTGACCACAAAACGCCGCCCAGCGCGGAGAACAATATTTACAAAGCGCAAGTATTCGTACCATTTGTCCGGCACCCGAAAGTACTCCTTAAAGATGATAAATAAATGGAATGAAGGAAATGATGGAAAGGAAAGTAAGATTTGAAAATAAGCACACAAGCACTCTCCTAAATGATAAGGGAAACCATAAAAATACCAAGTCAGAATGCACGGTTGACGGGGATCGAACCCATGACCTCACGAATGCGAGTTTCACACATTACGGAAGCAGCACCTTGTTTGGTACCGCTTGCCTAAGGTAGGAGATGTAATAAAATTGTAACGAGATTTCACCGGAGACCTAAAACTAAGTAAATAAATAAATAAATTAATTAATTAATACATAAATAAATAAGTAAATAAATAAGTAACTAAATAAATAAGTAACTAAATAAATAAGTAACTAAATAAATAAGTAAATAAATACATAAATAAATAAGGAAATAAGTCAGTAAATATACAAATAAATAAATAAAAACTCAGGCGTCACAATCGTCACCTAATACAATTTTATAGCATTCATAGAAAATAAGAATCTTCCACTCACATTACGTAAACCGGAGAATCTTTGACCAGTTTTGATATTCTATAAATCGGACATGGTTGGTGGTTCTCGTTAACCATTATTACAACAAGAAAACAACGCTAAAGTTACCAATCATTGTGGATACCTTTACCACCGCATTAATTTTGATTTAAATACATATTAGTTTCGAAGGTGTTCGAAGTTAAAGTTTAATAACTGAGTTCTAATCATAGAAATGAACATTTTAAGATACCTCTGTACCTATGCAGGATTTAAGGAAGAACGCTTAGAAAATGTATTGACCTAAACGTGACAAGTTTATCATTTTAGTGTCTACCTTTGGTAAGGAAAAAACACCTATTTTATAAACAGAAGCATGGTTACCTATTTACTTATTAAATATATACATGGTCACTACACAAAATTAGCATAATACTAGAGCCATCTGGTGGGCTCAAAGAAAACTACTAGCATGAATGATTAGGAATATAACTGAATGTATTTAGAAAGAACAGATTTTAATGTTCTTTTGTATTTCTGATCAAAGTAATCCCGACTTACAGTACGTTACAGCAGACGTTTAACTAAATTAATATGGACTTGGTTACATGCCTACTGTTTGCATATTGCTTATGTAAATTATTCTTACTAGTGAATCCATGCGGAAAGATGAAGTATTGCGTGATACAAGATAATTCAACATCGGAAAGTTTAATTATGTAACAACGAATACTTTAAAATGGCCAATGATCATATAAGCCGTACCTTTCGACGAGCTCTGCAGTTAATGTGTAAAAGCATTGTCTATTTTCTCCTTTTCAAGCATTTAAACATATGTTGTTGTTTTTAAATATAAATCGTTTATGTTATAAAACATTTCACATGTAAAGGATAATACTTTGGGATGAGAAAGTTTCTTGAAAATCTTGTAGAGCATTTTTGAAATATGCTTTGCGTAGAACTTCAAAACGTGTATTTCCGACAAAAACCAAAATTTTGGGTGAAATACAGTACTTTCTATACCTCATGAGTAAGTAACGGAAAAAGTAAAGTTAAAAAAAAATATATTCTAAATAGCACCTGGGTAGCTCAGTAGATACTTTGGCACTTCTCGTACTGAGGGATCGTGGTTCAATTCCCGTCTCTGGGAAGTTGGCCCTATCCAAGCCTTCATTTCTAATTAGTTCATGTAAAGTATGCACAAGGTCGAACGTTGTGGACTACGCCATCTGGTGCCTCCACAATTATTTAATGTGTGAGAACAATTTAAAATGAATAGTAATACTAGTGGTAACTTTCATGCTTAAGTTAACTAGAATGGAAGGTAACGATCTTCATGGAATTCGATTTGGAAAAGTTCATTATTTCTTATTTTATGAAAAGGAATGTTAACAATTCTAAGCTTAAGATATTACATTGATGAACAAAATGTAAATGTTGAATATTGTGTAAAGTTATCTTGATTCTGCTGGTTTGTATACACAGAGAAACTTTAAGAGACAGTAAAGACATTGTTGCAGAAAAATGCAGAAGTCGTTAATATATACAATTTATAGGTTAATTAAGTTTCTATAGTCTTAAACATTTCCGGAAAATTTAGTTATTGTTTGTTTTATTCTTCCTTTCAATCAATACACATTCAAAGGTTAAAAATTAGGTTTTTACTTATTTTAATGCAATACAAGATGTCTAGCATATATAATTTGTAATGATAATTATCATAGATAACCAAATAAAAACGAGTATCCCACTGCGTTTCCCACACGTTCCCAGCTAGATATTCTCATGCAGCAGAAAATATTATTATAGACTGAAGGCGAAGTCAGACAGACTGATAATAATTATCGATATATCACACAAAAACAATTGATTTTAACTGAGTCTACAAAAGGTATCGTATATTAAAACATTGCCATAATTTAAACTAATTCTATGAATATACGTTTAAATCGAAGTACGTAAAAAATGTGACGAAGTGAGGAAAAGCAAACATTTGAAACGTGGATATGTGAAGAATGGGGCGTGCAGAATGATTATAAAGTAACCAGGTTATTTAAGCAGAGGGATAAGGGAAGAACAATGAAAACGGACTAGGATGAGGAAAAAGTCTGTGAACTGCATTAGTTGTTTTCAGAAATTCGACATGTTAATAAGTTTATATGTTCCTAGTTTCTGATCCCATTTTGTAACTTAAAGGGAAATTCATCAAACCAGGAAAAATGCTACGTGGAAGCTTTATCAATTAAAGACGAAACTTTATCTTTTAGTTTTCCGGATATTATGCTCACAATTTTTCTGTTATGGCAGTTAAAGAAGTGATAAAGTTAACTGATCCCTTACTGCAGTGACGACAGAACATAAAAAGGTTTTATTTGACGCTTGAAAGCTCATAAATTCCCCAGATAAACGCAGATAATTCCAGAAATTACCATCTTAAAGATATGACGAGTTTTTCTTTTGTTTTCTCTATCCGGGGCTAGCAATGTTTCTTTCCATGGAATTCCAGAGTGTCGAATGTAGACGATAAGTACGTTATTAACTCATAACTTTTATGCTTAACGATATTAAAATAATGTGAGATAATTGGTGGCAGCTGTAACCAACATTGTAGGTAAATGAAAAAGAAATTAGATCATTTTCACACATATGCGTGTAAAAAATTGTGTAAAACCTTTACTCTTCAGGAGGAAAACTAGCATGTTGGTAATTCTAGAGGAAATTCTGTACTGCACCAACATCTGAAGCGTGTGTTCCATCCAAAATTTCAGTAGAGTTTACAATGGAAGTACATATATTCAACTTCCCTGAATTAAAAAAAATAAAAGGAATTAGAAATATTTTCGCTGAATTTTCTCTAACTGCAGTTCATTTGAAATAGACATATGTGTACTGAAAATCTAGATCTCTGTAAGAAGTAATCTATAATAAAAAGTTTTGGTGATGTTTATCATTTTGACATTTTATATTGTTTGTTTAAATTTTCCTCGCTTTAAACCGTATACTTTGAAATGTTTAGTGATCTTTTTTGTTCCTCATGAGCTCAGGTAAAATAACCACAAAAAGGTTGCATTAGATAATAGTTTGGATTTAAAAGATATATATTATGTGTTACATTCATATGACTTTCTCCACCCGTTATTGAACAAACTGTTCTTCAAAAAAACTTACTTTTATTTTATTTCAGGCTAATTAGATCAGTACTTGTATAAACGTTTTTATTACATATTTCCTTGTAGACACTGTCGATCTGGCTCAGTTGGCAGGGTGCTTGCTTATGTATCCCAAGGTCCAGGTTCAAACCCGACTCGGGCCGATGGTTTTTAATCTTCTTAAAAGCAATATCCCCATATCAGTAGATTTACTGACAATTAAAAGAACTCTTGCGGGTTGAAATTCCGACACACCAGCAGTGCTGATATGATCCTGATAACTGACAAAGTCATTGACAAACAAAATATGTTTTCTTGCAGATACAATGGGAACAGAAGAAGGCAGTAAAATGTACTGATATAAATTGTGAGATCTACATTTTTTGTGCAACAAGATCTTGTCTATCTCTTACGGTTTATTAGCTATGCAAGAGTAATGCAGAATTAAAACTACTTCAGATGCTGTTTGCAGAAAATTCAAGATATACCCTTCATTTGCCATGGCAATAGCTTAAACATGTGGCATTTTAATAAAATAAATTTAGTTATTTTTTAGAAAATCCATATTTTAATAACTATCTACCTAAAGGATACTTTGGGATGGGGAGATTTTCTTAAAACCCTTGGAAGACACTGAACTTAAATACCAAGTGTGTTAGTTAACGGAAAATTCGTTTTGAGGCTATGTTGTTCTCCCGGTCTCCCTCCCCCTCTCTCTCTCTCTCTCTCTCTCTCTCTCTCTCTCTCTCTCTCTCTCTCTCTCTCTCTCTCTTTAATGTTCCTTTTTAACTCAAGAAGTATCAGAACGCGTATTCTCCGTGAATAATAGCAATATTGACATTTTGGGCGGAATGCAATGCCTTCTCTACCTACTGCTCATGTGATACAGAAAAGAAAAATTGATTGTTAGTTAATTCCACAAAATGTAACAGAACAATAAGCATTTGTATGAACAATTTATATCATGGGTATGAAAATGAAGGATATAAGATCAATGAACAATAGACATTTTAATACGCTCTAAATATGTCAATGAATTGCATGTGAAATGATAAAATGTTTTATATTTTGAGAAAGCTATAATTTAAAACAATTAGCACATGGTTTCTAAGATGTTTTACAAAATTCCGAAAAACCAATCCACGATTGTGTTCAGTCGTATTCACATTCAATAATATTCACAACTATAACTCGTCTGTAGTAATTTCTTGTTCTTAATATCGTGAGTTCGAATATAGCGAAGGCACACACTATCTGATGTTATTTACGAAGGCCATTCTATGAACAGAATTAAAAAATTACTAGATTATACGTACTCTGCTGCATTCAGTTTAATGAAGTTCACACATTAGAAGAGCTGTTCATTCAATTTAGTTTATCAGCAGCGTAAAAGTGAAAATCAGCTGCGAAAATCTTCACTTTGACAATTTTGCAGCGACAGACAATGTGATATATGTCCCTGCTATGCTTAGAATGCGTTTATAAATATAAAATATATGATATATGAATGAAATGGGGACTAAAGCATAGGATAATAGTTAATTCCATAGCGTCGTTAACTTTAACTTTTCCTTCTGTTTTACGTAATAACAAACAATTAATCCTTATGATAAGATTATGTCGGTTTCCATCACGCTCAACTTCTTTTTTCCCCTCTTACCATTTTAAACTAACACTAGTATATAAAACATACTCTCTGTGTAAGGTTTGCTAACTCACGCTAATGCATAAAACAATTTATATGTAAAAAAGAAGGGAGAGGAACCAACCGACAATTTGGGAATGTGATATATAGCCAAATGAATCTGAAGCGCAATTGGTGGAATACTGTTTTTATTTGCAGGGGAAAAAGCTGTTTTTGTTTTGAAATGGGAATAACAACAGCAGCAACAACAACAACAATAATAATAATAATAATAATAATAATAATAATAATAATAATAATAATAATAATAATAATAATAATAATAATAATAATAATAATAATAATAATAATAATAATAATAATAATAATAATAATAATAATAATAATAATAATAATAATAATAATAATAATAATAACAACAATAATAATAATAATAATAATAATAATAATAATAATAATAATAATAATAATAATAATAATAATAATAATAATAATAATAATAATAATAATAATAATAATAATAATAATAATAATAATAATAATAATAATAATAATAATAATAATAATAATAATAATAATAATAATAATAATAATAATAATAATAATAATAATAATTTTAATAATAATAATAATAATAATAATAATAATAATAATAATAATAATAATAATAATAATAATAATAATAATAATAATAATAATAATAATAATAATAATAATAATAATAATAATTTTAATAATAATAATTTTAATAATAATAATAATAATAATAATAATAATAATAATAATAATAATAATAATAATAATAATAATAATAATAATAATAATAATAATAATAATAATAATAATAATAATAATAATAATAATAATAATAATAATAATAATAATAATAATAATAATAATAATAATAATAATAATAATAATAATAATAATAATAATAATAATAATAATAATAATAATAATAATAATAATAATAATAATAATAATAATAATAATAATAATAATAATAATAATAATAATAATAATAATAATAATAATAATAATAATAATAATAATAATAATAATAATAATAATAATAATAATAATAATAATAATAATAATAATAATAATAATAATAATAATAATAATAATAATAATAATAATAATAATAATAATAATAATAATAATAATAATAATAATAATAATAATAATAATAATAATAATAATAATAATAATAATAATAATAATAATAATAATAAATACATTATTTTTGTCATTTGTAAACAACATTCCTCTTCCCCCACCCCTCCCTCACCCTGAACTTATCAGTAAGGGGTCTGTCCCCGCGTACCTGCATGTCGTTGGACGGTTGAGAATACCAGCTCAAAACTGGACTACCTGCCAGCTGATGATGCTTTCTGTAATACTTATTTGCTTTAAATCCCATAACAGTAATTATATGCCAATAACTGAAATGAATATAAAAAAAAAAAAAAACAAGAGCCAATTTTGAGTTAATATATAAAAGAGCAATGTTACATTCAGAACATTCAGAGAACATAGTTTCATTGACATTTCAACCATTTATTCATGGATTTTATCTGTGAAACTATGAGTATTTGTGTGAGTAACCCTTTGATTTAAACAATCAATGACTTTCTAAATTCTATGGGCATGCAGTGTTTCATGCAGTGTTTCTAAAAGTCTTGAATCATTTAACACAGTTCACTAATATTATATTTTATTTCTTCATATTTCATGTTACTCTTTTATATTCACACTGACATGAATGTACCAATATCATAGCTTCAAATTTCTTTCTCAACCAGAAAATGCCATTAACTACATCTGTAGGAAGTGTCATTGAAATAAATAGTCTTGTAAAAGTTTCAGATTTCTTGACTTTGAGTCCGTATTTTGCAAAAATCATGCAGAATAGCCGAACAACGAAGACGACGCTGATATGGCTCTGTGCAAAATTGTGTCGGCCAATCTTACTGGGCTTTTTCTTCGGTCGTCAGGTAATTTCAATATCACGACTCAAGGTTTTATCTATAATATAAAACAAGTAAAGCAATTGGAATAGAATGAGACAGGAAAACGACTACGCAACTGATGTTACCCATCAGCAAGCAGGTAGTAGAGGAAGGTGGCTATGCAACAACATATGTGTATCTATTAAGCATTACACAAAACCAACAGTCACAAAATCCAGTTTTAAATAAATAGCACTGAAATACATGACATAATAAGGACATTAAATCAGTAAATCACTTAACCAGATAATAAAAGAAGGCAAAATTGTTAATATGCGATTTTCCAAACAAGTATTTAAGTATTTAAAATGTTCAGGGCGTCGTTCAAACTTCCTTAGCAAATTATAAACATGCAAAGATAAATTTTGGTTTTGATTCGAAGTGCATTAATAACAAAACTATTTCCTTTAATAATGTATATATTTTTTCAGGTACTTAAAATCACTGTGTTGTGAATCATTAATGAACATTTTATAGTCTAAATTAAATATGGGACTTTGTACTCATTAATAATGTAGTTGCTAAGTTGAGTTAGTAATCTGTATCGGAATATTTTCGAAAGTAAGCTTCGACAATGTTTTACAAGGTCTATCGTATAGCATTTATCAAGCATGTTAAAAATAACTTTTTATATAAATATAATTGAAGTGCTGGTCGTATGATTTCTTTCTTGAAATCAACAATCCTTTAAAAAATTCACTTACCGTTTTAGTAATATGAAGTTGTCGCTAGAACTGTGTATAAAACATCTAGTGTAACATGTATTATATATAAAACAGACAACAATGCGTTACGTTAATACAGAAAAACAGTCAACTAATGTACAATTTTAATTTTTTTTATGGACTATCTACTTGGATTATAGGTACATACTAACAATTACAATTACAGTATATTGTTTATATTTGGTGACAAAAAGAAATTGTATTATTTCTTTCTTTTATGAAGGTACGATGGTTTCCCAAACGTACGAAATGTTCGATGATAGAATGATAATTTTACTTCACTGATCTGGCAACTATGATATTCAAAAAGTTGTGAACTATTTGTAAATTATGTTTTAAACCAACCGTCTTAATATCGATGGAGGGTAAAGTATATTTGGCAATAAAAGTACGATACCTTGCTGCCTTGAATCACCAATGGAGAGAGCATCAATGGCACTGAAACAATCACCAAGGAGCGCCAATGCACCAGAAGTCGTCGCAGTGTCAGATTCATGTTGCTTTCACTCAATTTTACAATAACTTAGCATTTTACAATAACTTAGCAATAAATAAATATCTTCGGTCACTGACCAAGAGTTTCGCGAGTGACAATCTGCCACCGTCGAGATCTTCATTTATATATAGGAGAGAATTGGGCTTCGCTGCCATTGGCTGACAGCGTAGTGCGCGCCAAGCGGTCGGCATTGGAGCATTGCATTGTGACGTCACGCACTTCCCCTTGACAAGTGCAACGAGTCACATGTGAATCGCATAATGTAGTGGAAGGGGGGACCACCTTATCTGTTGTGAGCGGCAAATGTGAGAAAATCTAAGTACAGCAACACTCCGACAGAGACAATAATAGCGCTGCGTTGAATTAGGCACATCTTCCTCCTTATTGCGTTACTGCGAATATCTTAAACGCCATTAATGACATCTTCCAGGAAAAATAAACACTATTTTCATTTTATATGTTCATTACTTTTTACAACCCTGCTATTTTATGTTGTGGAGAAGAGTGTATGTAGCACAATACACCTATGTGTGTACTTAATATTTAGACCTGCCTGTTACGCTATCTGAGCACTGGTTAATGTGAATTCTATCAATACACTTATATCAGTGCATTATGCATAATTTAACTCGATTGTGGAATACGGAATATTATTTTGGAGCAACTCAGTAGAAAGTAAGCAAATATTTCTTATGCAAAAGAAGGTTAGCAGGCGCTCCTGCAAAAATATTTTTAGAAAATTGAAGATATTAACCCTTCCTTTCTCGATCCTAATTTTTTTGGTATGCAATCGAGCCTCATTTATAATAAAAACTGTAATTCATACAATAAAAATTAGACAAAAGTGTAATATTCATTATCCCAGTACTAATCTTTCTTGCTTCCAGAGAGGTGTGCATATGAAACCAACAAAATATTTGACGCTCTTCCTAATGGTCTTAAAGAGGAAATTTATAATTTCGGTACTTTTATTTTTTTATTTATTTATTTATTTATTTATTTATTTATTTATTTATTTATTTATTTATTTATTTATTTATTTATTTATTTATTTATTTATTTATTTATTTATTTATTTATTTATTTATTTATTTATTTATTTATTTATTTATTTATTTATTTATTTATTTATTTATTTATTTATTTATTTATTTATTTATTTATTTATTTATTTATTTATTTATTTATTTATTTATTTATTTATTTATTTATTTATTTATTTATTTATTTATTTATTTATTTATTTATTTATTTATTTATTTATTTATTTATTTATTTATTTATTTATTATTTTTTGTAATTAATGTCCTCCAACATTTAGTCACATCCGACGGTGAATGAATTGGGTGAAATAATGCTCAATGCGTCCGGGGTCCATAGAACTTAGTTACCCGACATTCGTCTTTCAGAATAAGGGAAAACCCCGGAAAAACCTTATCCAGGTAACTCACCCTGACCGAGATTCGAACTCGGGATCTCTTGAACGTGAGGCAGACATGCTACCTACCATCTACGCTACCGAGGCGGGCACGGTACTTTTAAAAACGCTGCTAGAGAGTACCTATGCTCAAAATCATTTCATTCTGTACAAGATTATTTGAATGACAAATTATCCTAATAATGCTTATGTAGCTCTGTAAGTAGAATCTAACTGCTCCAATGACAAACCATTGCCAATAAAACTCGCCTCGGTAGCGTAGGTGGTAGCATGTCTGCCTCACGTTCAAGAGGTCTCGAGTTCGAATCTCGTTCAGGGTGAGTCACCTGGATAAGGTTTTTCCGGGGTTTTCCCTTATCCTTAAAGACGAATGTCGGGTAAGCTCCATGGACCCTCGACTCATTTGAGCATCATTTCACCCAATTCATTCACCGTCCGATATGACTTAACGCTGGAGGACGTAAATTACAACAACAACAACAACAACAAAAATGTCAATAAATCCTTGATCGCTTTTCAAAAGTTATTTAAATGTATATGTATTGAAGAAATGACAATAAATGGTATCTCTTTCAAAAATGTTGAGACCTACTGGCAAAGGCGAAATGAAAATTGTTTTAAAAAAGTTTGATTTTGTATTATAATTATCCCAGCCTTGTTTTCCATATTCTTCTTCATATTGCCGGTATATAACGTGTCAGAGAATAAAGTATAAAATATACGGACAATTAACTTCACTGCATTGTTTTACATTTCGTGATAATCTTCACCTACTTTTAGAATTTTTCAGCGATAGGTAGCCATATGTACATTAGAAACCCTTACTTCTTTCCATTTAAAGCCTTTTGTAGATGTGGGTTATTTAGTAGCACTACTATATGAGTTATTTGTATTAATTGTGATTGGATTTTATCAGATAACTCAGTGTAATACTTGTTAAATTTATCAGGCTCAACAAACTTAACCTTTGCACTAAATTTAGCATGTTGTAATGCCATTTTATATTATTGTTCATTGCTTTATAAATTACCCTTATATTTACATTATCCCTTGATTATTACTTCAACTTTTCCTGCGAACCCGTGGTCTCTGGTGCTTTCTTCACTTCATCCTTTCCTCGAGGGAGAAGGTCTGCTCTGTGTAGGTCACAGTGAGTGAGGGGCTTACCTTTTACTTTTTATTAGTTCAGTACAGCAATACCTTTGTTTTTTTTGTGATTGAGTACTTTTTTACCGTAACCGTACATTTAGGAAAGTAATAAGAAAATGTCATGTATTATTGTAAATAAAGTAATCATACATTTACCAGATGAAGTTATAAAATTTATATAACTACAATGGCGGAAAAAAATTGCAATATCATCAAAGGTTGTTTAAATTTAATGAAGATTTAAGTTAAAGGTAATGCATCATGATAGCATCATACGATAACAAATATATTTAACGGACTAGCCCCGTAGCTCAGTCGGAAGAGCACCTGCCTGCTGTGCTAGGGGTCCGGGGTTTGATTCCCGGCTGGGGGTGGGGATTTGTCTCCAATTAAGGTGATTCTCAGAGTCCGGAAGTAAGAATGAAAGTGCGAATGTGTGCGTGATTGATTAAAATACAAAGTACAAGCAACCAAACGCATAAGAGTTAACACCATCGGGAGAACGGCCGCCGACATGACCACCGTAGTTAAAAGCGGGGTATAAATGGAGAAAAGAAAAGATAACTTCATTCACCAATATTAGAACTCCTCAATATCCACATATTATGCCCATATTTCAATGAACACAGTCCTGAAGGGTGCTGCATTTTTCCCGCCAGTATATATTCCCAGTTTATTAATAATGATTCATTAATAAAATAGGACTGCATTATGGTAGGTGGTACCACAATAACGTGTCGACTCGCATTCGGTAGGTCGTGTTTCGATCCCCGTCGACCGTTTACTCTGACTTGGGTTTCTCATGGGTTCTCCTTGTCACTTTTGTGAATGCTAGGGGCACACTCTCACACCACGACTCCGTTTCTCGTTTCCCTTCATCCCATTTCCTTATTATTTTCCAAGCGGGCTTTCGAGCTCGTGGATGTATGGTGACAAACTGCTGTTATAATTAAGCACACCAGTCAATTTCGAAACATATATTTAAATTGACTTGAGCATAACTTTAGTAAAATCATAAAACACACTACATTTTATGAATAAACCGAGCAGTAATAACTCTATTCAACTTCTATGATTATTTTTCACACTTTTGTGGTTAACATTCGGTGCCCGCCTCTTAGCGTAGATGGCAGCGTGTCTGCATCACGTTCAAGAAGTCCCGAGTTTCAATCTCGGTCAGGATGAGTCAGGATAAGTTTTTCTCCCGGGTTTTCCCCTACACTGAAAGATGAATGTCGGGTAACTCTAAGCTCTATGAACCCTGGGCTCATTTGAACATCATTTCGTTCATCGTTCGATATGACAACATTCGAGGATGTTAATTTAAAACAAAAACAAAAAACAGTATTCGGAACACATAAAATCCTGTCTTTGAATCTATTTTGGAAATATTTTAACGCAACACAGAACTAAATGCAATGTTACAGTCTATTTATGTTAACACTAATGACAAAATTGGATCAAAACTATCCAGTGTGTCGGTGTGAGTGGCTTAGGTAGGCGCTGGCCTTCTGATTCCACTGTCGCAGCTTCAAACCCTTCCTAGACCGATGGCTTTTAAATGTGCTTTAAAGGGACAGCTCCGTGTCAGTACATTTACTGACATGTAAAAGAACTCCTGTGGATGAACTTCTGGCACACCGACGACGCAGATATGCTCTTTGCAAAACATTTATGTATTTATTTAAACTAGACCGAGCGGGATTGCTCAGGCAATTTCGTCTGTGGCCCGCATTCGGGAGGTCGGGTTCGATTCCCATGTCCGATCTACCTTTCCCATGTGTTTTTTCGGGGTTTTCTCGCGTCGGAAATGCTCGTAGGTTAATTACATCCTCCAAATTTCCTGTCTCTCCATTTCATCTCCATTATAATTTCACATAATCTCTCATCTGGTGATCTCTTTCAGAGTAGAAGTATCGGCGAGAGTCTCGGCGCTACATGGCAGGATGATATGCTCTGAGTGAACCACTTTCTTCTCCGGTATGTCGGCTGCCGATCTCCGAACCTGCTCCTGGGGCCACTTCTGAACCACAGCAGAGGGGAATTCTGTTGTCCTGGCCTACCGGGGCAGATTTCCATCTAAGTTAAATGTAGGGATCCTGTCCTCTGCACCGTCGTACTTCCTTATGACGGCCGCCCTCTGTATCCTTTTGCCTCATCCTTCCTCCCGGGGATGCCCCACTTGGGGGCACAGGTACAATAGACCAAGACTGGTCGCAGTGCCGAATCCCCTCCGTTCTAATCCTAATACCAGTTAAACTATCCAGTGACATAACTCGACTGTTCCACTGTTTTGCAATCGATGGTGCAGAATATTTCGGTGGGCCATTACTAATTCCGGCAGGAGAGGACCGGAGCAAATTAGTACCATGAGATGCAGCAAGAATTGAGAAGTGCATATCAAAATAACTGCAGATGCTAATACAAATCTTTCAAGAAATGTCTCTTTATTTTCGTTTTAGGTACCTGATCGGAAGCCTGAGTATGTTTTACTTAAATACATATTTCCTAACGTATATCACCACTGATTTTAACATCCATCTCACATCTGTTAGAATTTCTAATCACAGATTTTTGAAGCGGAATTGGAAACGCTTCCCCTTCAAATTTGCGCTGCAAATGCAAGGTGGATACTAAAATCAGTGATTAAACTAATTGTCAACCACCTCTTCATTTAAACTAATAACGGTGCCTTCCGTTGCGATTCTCAGCAGCTCAATGACACCTAAAACGAATTTAAAATTACTTTTCGCCAAACAGCATTTGTATGTACAAAATCAACTTATTCCTTCATCTACCTAATAAATAACTGCAATATCATAAAACAAGATATTGCAATATTTATAACAATAAACAAGAAAGAATCTATAGTTGTAGTCATCTCTGCTGTAATCAATAGGAATTCTATACTGGTCTGTTATTATCAAGCTTAGATTACTGCAAAAGAATTAAGAAAGACAATTAAGTCATAAACTAAAGAATACATTTTAAAATTACTGCAAATAAACTGCATTTTATATGCATGCCTATACAAAGCGTATGTGAAAATTACATTCACTCTTTGTACATAACATTCCGATAGATCAATATACCGTTCGTTCTCTGAGCGACCGGACCGCCCCGCGGTGGCACCGTAATGGGTGAGGGCCGGCGTGCTCACCGCCAAAATTACGCCTAAAGGGCCGGCAGATAAAGTGTACGGAGCCCTAACTACTGTACTAATTTACATTAGGCTTACCTGAAATCATAACAGATATTGAAAATGATGGCCTTCAACGCGAATACATTCCTTATTTCTCCGAAAACAATTCTGGTTCACTTGAAGAAGCTCATATTGCCTAATTGCCTGTATTTCTCTCGTGATGTTGTCATTCAATTCTTGTAACGTGTGCGGGTTGGATGCGTACACTTTATCCTTTAACGTTCCCCAGAAATAAAAATCACATGCAGATAGATCAGGGGAATGAGATGGCCACAATCCTCGACTAATTATTCTGTCTTCATACACATTTTGCAATTCATGCATAGAATTCGCAGCAATGTGCGCTGAAGCTCGGTCCTGCTGAAACCACCCACATAATCGTTCATCTCTTGTTACAGTTTCGGAAAAAATTATTTAAAATGTAATTTACATAAACGTGTGAATCAACTGTTGTGTCGAAAAAGATGGGACCGATGATTCTATGCGCATTTACTGCACACCATTAGTAATTGACAAATTATCTCCAAGAAACAACACAATGCCGCTCCGAATACACACACAGAACTGTTTCCTTCACCACAGATCCAACTTGACTGACAAGACAGTAGTAGAGTGTTATTCTCTGGCGGCAGGCGCGCCACTCGTCACCCAGCCCTAGGCCGCTGCAAAGCGGTCCGGTCGGTCAGAGAACCCACGGTATTTGCATAAGTATTAGTAGTATAAGTCTTAGCCATGCTTATGTCCTAGCAACAAGTCTCACCTCGGTAACGTCATACGGCCGTACCTACACATCCTCTCCATTAATCCGCAGGTGCATCTAGATTCCTCTCCAAACTAATCTCCAGTGGAGGTTTTTTTAGTGAGTAGTACCTTAGGGTGAAGCCCACACTCACTGGCTGTGCCATCCCAGTACAGCTGGGGTAAGTCCATAAATGGATTTTTTCTCCACTTAAAAAGAATACTGCTGCTTTGTCTGTTTCTTCAAAATAAATCCTAAATCTATGAGTAATCTGAGACCGGTAGTTATATCACTATAACCTTTTAGTTTCTCAATCATTTATTTTATTGTCTCGCAGTCATGTTTCTAACTGTCCGGATTTTGTTGTTTCTAAAGAACTTGTGAATTTTCTGACAAATGTGACTTAATAAATTTGAGGAAATTTATTCTTTCCGCACTCTCTCCGTAATTTACCTGGAGAAAACACGTCACCGTTCAAGCTCTTTGGACTTTGGACTCATTTGAGTATCACTCCACCCATTTCATTGATCGTCCGATATGAGTTAAACTTGGAGGACGCAAATTTAACATAAAAAAACTCTTTGTCTAGGATTTGTTTGCCACCTCAATTGCTTTCCCCTACTTATTGCAGTTTTTACCGAGGTTTTGGCAGACGTACTGATTTCAACCACGGATTCAGGGCCACATACCGTATCTCGTTACCCTTTTAATCAGCTGATGAGCTTCTTCATTTCCCTAAATGTCCGGAAGCCTCGGTATCCACCGTTTTCCGACCCTGTTGTGGAATGACAACAGGGCAATCAGGATATTCCTTGGGAAATAAGAGAACATCTTGGAATGAGTGTAATTATACGACTGGAAAATTGAATTTGTCAGTAATATTTAGTGCTATCGATTTCGAAGCATACATGATAAGCGATTAGTACATCTACAGTACAAATAACAAGTCCAATACATACATAGACGAGTAATTCCAATAGTAAGTATAGCAGTTTTAATAACTTGCAATTCTACAATTTAAATAGTTTGTTTACAAAACCCTGAATGGATTGTGGTAAGCGACTTTATCTAGAGAACTTCCCAGTTAACGAGAGAAAGAGAGAGAAACTATAAGTTGATTTAACAGAACTATTCCAGTACAGATATTCAGGAGTAAGTTTAAAAACAGTCGTTTGCATTTCATAAGCCTTTTGTAGACGTACTTCTGTATCAGTGGCGTATGCTAGGACTGTGACTGGAGTAATCACTAGGCCTACCAGTTCGGACAATAAGGGATTGTTAATTAAATGTTAGCTTCACAAACAGTGCTTTAAATCAAATTTTCTTGAAACTAGCTGTTAAAACAATTAAAAATGAAAACAAACAATTTCACCACACCTGTTTATATATAACTACATGAATTCTAACCGTCTTTCTTTGTGGGTAAACTGCGTTGTGACACTATCACAAAAAAGTTCCTCGTTATGTCTTCTCAATGAAACAAGAATGTCTTTTTCCACCGATAAAAGATCCAAGTTGCTCAGACGAATTTTTCCTTATGTTGTACGTAAATAAGATTTCATTGGCTTCAGGGCTGAAATACTCCTTTCTGCGCTTGCGGTGGTAGAAGGAAGTGTTAAAATCAGTTTACATAGTTTACAAACTTCACTGTACACAGCGTCAAGTCCACTTGATTTCATATAATTTTCAATGGTTTGAATGGACTTGCTAGAAAATTCTTGAAGTGAATATAACACCTTCAGTTCATTTTTCAAAGAGAGTATATCGAAATAGGAAACATACGGTTCCCTCAGTTCACGAAATACATTTGTTGGAAACATTCTATCGTAACTGGCAAAACATTTAGAATCCAGTAACGCCAGCAATTTCAACTGTTTCTGTGTATCAAATCTTAGTTTAGTTTGAGTTATTAGTGTATCCAGAACTTCATAGAAAATCCTTAAGTACGAAGAATGGGTTTCATCTTCACGACAGTCTCTCTTTCTAGGCCTTTAGTCGTTCTCTTCATCAGCAACGCTCATAGTTTCTGACCACACTTCAAATCCTGTATTTCTAATATTTTGCAGTGTGGTAATAAATTCGTCAACTTTTTCCGTACAGTAACAGATGTCCATGCTCTTGTTTTGTAAAATGTCAAAAAGAATATCTGAAAATTCAACAACTTAACTGAACATAATCAAAAAAAGTTGGTTCGAGTCTTTGAGAGAAATCACACAAAGCCTGAAGCCATGTTAACTTCTTCGCTAGACCAGTCCCCAGGTTCCTCTTCCATTGAAGTAAAGAAACTGATAAGATGACTTCTATAGTGGTGAACTGTGCTTATAAGTCTGGAAGCAAAATTCCATCGTGTAGGTGCGACACTTTTATTTTCAGTAAAGGCTTTGAGTGCTTCTGTGGAATGTGAGAAAAAAGGGGGTAAACCATTAAAGAGAAACAAAGAATTATCTGGTTTCCTTAATAAAATTCACATATTGGGTAAGTATTAGGTTAAGTCTGTAGCTATAGCAGTGGTTGAAGGTAGCAGCTGGATCTCGGTTGTTATAAGTCTAAAGTCCAGAAACATGTCCGACCATTACTACAGCACCATCGAAAGTTTGAGCAACAAATTCTTTTGAACATCCTAAATCATTTATGGTCTTTTTACATATTCAAACAAACCACTGGCTGTTCGATCAGAACTTACATCAGTGAAATGTAGAAATCGTTCTTTGCAATTGCCTTCATCGACATTTGACTTTCATTGGTGACATCAATCGTTTCATCGAGCATTAGTCCAACAGAACTAGCCTTATTAATATCTGATTTAATCTTATTTCTAACAACACTGGCCATGGCATTGATTAGGTCATTCTGTATAAGAGCCGAGCTTCCTTTGAAAACGGTAGCTGTCTTTAGATGCTGGGAGAGTGCCGTATCATAATTAGCCAGAAATTGTGTAATTCTATATAATTGCCTTTATTTAATGACTCCTCACTTTCATCGTGGCCTCTAAACAAACTTTCCTGTTTTGAAAGAAGAACCAATGCATCAATCAATCTTTTCAGTACTTTTCTATTTTCTTTAACCCTATCATTGTGCAAACTGTCCGCAAGTTTCTTTTGGTAATTCAATGTATGGTCTACCCGTTGAGTGTCAAAAGTTTTTAATGCCGTGAAAGATTTTATATGTGTTGTTGACCTTTTATGTTTATCCAAAGCTGTGATTAAATAAGCTAAACTTGCGAAACCCGTTGTATTCCAGGGTATTTTCTCAGTTGCAAACAACAAGCATGGCCAGCGATAAAGTTTATTTAGTTCGAATGAGCCAGACAGCTACTCATACTTATCATAATTACTGATACTAAAATACCTTTTATACGGGTTATTTTTTCTCTTCTGTTCACACTGCAAGTGCGGAAGAACTGGAGTAGGCCTTACCTGTTTTATTATCACTAACTTATCCTCGTATTTAAACTGCGAGAATGGACTTTGCGCTAATTATAAAAGGATAGAGTCAGACTGAAAAATTCAATGCCATAGCCGGGATTTGAACCACGGATCTTCTGGTTGCCGTCCAGCCGCTCTAACCCTTGAGCTACTATGGCCAACGTGCCGACATGACATTATTCTCATGTCGGCAACTGTCTTGGTACACTGTACACTATGAAGTAAACAACACTAATACGGCTGTTGAGGACCGTAACAATCACACAATAATTGAAAACATGCTGTTTCTTGCCTTAACTACACGTGATATGCGGAATTCCAAAGCCAGTCGTGCCCGTACCGTACATTTCGGAGAAGCTCGTATGACTGTAGCGATGTAAGGTTCCGAAGCCTTGGCTTGAATCCTACATTGCTCCTCCTCGTCCCTCACTGCCCCCTACCATAGAGAAGGCCGCAACAGTAGCTTTCGAAGATCTGCTTGCCCCTCTGTTCAATGATAGCGAAAGAGAGATATTTCACCCTACGCACTAAATTTTTATGGGAGAAACTGTCTGGTATTGCAATTATTATTAATATTGCTTATTAATTTCTAGTTTACTTTAGATATGGGCTTGGATGATAGCTTTGATAGCCCATAATATACGCCACTGTTCTGTATATAATTTGGGGCTGCATCAACAAAGGCATGTGAACATGATTCAAGTGTGCTTTGATATTATTCCACTTAGGTACATTTGCAATGAAGATCTACATCCATGTGTACAACAAGTTTTAAAAAAGTGCTGATATGTTACATTCACGTGATTTTCTATACCATTCTTTAAAAAGCTAATTCTTCTATCTACTTCGTGTTAGTTGAGATAAACCATTGTAGAGATATGGGTTTATTACATATTTCCTTGTAATTACGATTCAGACGAGGGAATACAGTAGCATAAGTGATACTCAATTTACGAGCTGGTTGCTATGGATAGTTTTGAAATACCATTCTCTTTGCATGACCAGCGAGAGGGAAAAACTACTAACGAAGAAACTGAAATCCTTGTTATCTAAAAAGGCATACCGAACCACGTAAGAAATGGGCACCACCTAGCGATGAAGCGTATAACATCGGTGCAGACTACTCTGACATCTACTGGTATTACTATCCACTATACATTCCTACCCGTGACAAAATATAAATGTGTAGTGTTTAACGCCCGGTTTTACTACATACGGCACCACAGGAGGTGACACTGAAGATACATGAGATGAAAATGGAGCACCAGTGGAATGAGATGATGGGGAAACCGGAGATCCCGGAGAAACCCCCCAGCACCGTGTTGTCCACCATAAATCTCACTTTGCGGTCGCCTGGGATGGAACCCAGGTGAAAGTCTGGTGAGAGTCGAGCAGTCTAACCACGCAGCCACGGCGCGGCCCCAAACTCGTCTAAAACTTAATGGTTAAGTGCTCTGTGTCTAGTATTCTAACCCCTCCGCGCTGCCTTAAGTTTTTACTAAAATTAAATTGAGATAGAACAGTATCAGTTAAATACTAAGCAAAGAACGATGAAGAAATTATTTAAATGTTATACATGTGCACCATCTGTTTAAAGAACTAATTAAGATCCAGTTATTCATTCTCAGCCCCAATCATATAATTGCTCCAATAAATTTGCAGCGTAACTGCTGGCCAAAACGTTGGTAGATGTTTTGAACAGTACAGTTATATGCCATTAAAAGTATAGCAAACATAACCAGGTGAAAAACCAATAGTAACAATACAACTTAGTATGTATACAACAATAGTTTGAATACATTCTTAGACAACATTTATTCTAGATAACGTTAGGTGAAAATAATAAATTTCTATCAAATGAATACAGAATGTGAATATCCATTTTAATTGACATTATCTTAATGTTTGTAATGTATATGCACCAAAAACTTTTCTAGTGAAGAGGAAACTATTGTACAGGAAGCATTCTGAATGGGGTGGCTCAGATGGTAACGCTTGTGACTCGCATTGGAAAGGTCTCGGGTACAAATCGACCAATCTGACCAAAGCATTTTACGCGATTTCCCTTGGTCGCTTGAGGCTGGCGGCTGCACGAAGAAACCTGACGCAGAGATGAAGAATCTTCAGTAAACGTTAGGGACCCCACGTTGGCTCGCGTCGCTGTCCGAATGCCCCTCCCCCTCCCCTGGAGTCTGACATACAATAACCTAATTCTAGGCACAATGTGGAATATCCTACCTATAATCCATTTTAAATAGTGGCATTGCAATTCTCACAGTGTCACATCCTTCATTGACTGGAGCGAAGGGTTTTTTTTTTTTATTTTTTTTTATTTTACTCCTCCAACGTCAAGTCATATCGCACGATGAATGAAATGGGTAATATGATGCCAAAATGAGCCCGGGATCCATAGAGCTTAGAGCTACCCGATATTCTTCTTTAAGAATAAGGGAAAACCCCGGAAAATAACCTTATCCAGGTAACTCACCCTGACCGATATTTGAAGTCGAGACCTCTTGAACGTCAGGCGCACACGCTACCATCTACGCTACCGAGGCGAACATGTGAAGTTCGTTGCTATGCCATTTTCATACAGTAGGAATTTATATCAAACTTAAGCCATCAGAATATATTACTCACATAGAGCAAATCACGTGATAAGAGCTGGCTTTGTTTTACTGCTATGAACACCTTAATTGCGATGTCAGTCTAATTTTAAAGTGGACTATGGCGGAAGCACCATTTTTATTAGTGAATGCACATGATACGGTTGTAGTAATCTTAGCTAAAAGTAGCTAAACATGGCTTTAAATCTATTGCTAGTTTTGTAAAACTTACATAGGTCTCAGTTTATATACAAACTTTATGCCTGTTGGTACATATATTCATCTATAGTGTACATATTGTCGTGAACCCGTATCTACGATCGCGCGGCTTGTTTACACAAAAGGAACTGATAGGCGGGCAGTGTCAAAACCAAGAGCCGGCAGACGAAGATAACATACAGATAAAGGTCTTCCGAAACAAACAAACTGAGATAAATGTAAATTTCTGGACTGATAGAGATTTTTCGGGTTCTGGTTTATTTTCGAAAAGTCTAGAAATTCTCAGCGAGGTATTTAAGAGATTGTGACACGCCAGCAGGAGTGGCAAGTTGTGAAACAAGAGTTGCAGTTGTAACGAGAGTAAGTAGAGAACAGCTGAGTGTGCTGTAACGAGAGCTATTTGTTATTGTTACCGACCTTGGAAGATTCTGTTGTGATATGTGATGTAATTCTGCTGCCACGAGTGTGTTTCTACGCAAATAAAGAACATTTAGAATTTCGGCAAATTGGACTTTTAATTCTATGAACCCACAAAGTCACAATGTACTTCCACTTTCTCTGACGCAACCTCAAATAGAGCACGTGCTAAATTCCACACTATAACATACACTGAGATTCATTGAACCGTTTAAACGATTTTTACTTTTCTTCTTCTTCTTCTTCTTCTTCTTCTTCTTCTTCTTCTTCTTCTTCTTCTTCTTCTTCTTCTTCTTCTTCTTCTTCTTCTTCTTCTTCTTCTTCTTCTTCTTCTTCTTCTTCTTCTTCTTCTTCTTCTTCTTCTTCTTCTTCTTCTTCTTCTTCTTCTTCTTCTTCTTCTTCTTCTTCTTCTTCTTCTTCTTCTTCTTCTTCTTCTTCTTCTTCTTCTTCTTCTTCTTCTTCTTCTTCTTCTTCTTCTTCTTCTTCTTCTTCTTCTTCTTCTTCTTCTTCTTCTTCTTCTTCTTCTTCTTCTTCTTCTTCTTCTTCTTCTTCTTCTTCTTCTTCTTCTTCTTCTTCTTCTTCTTCTTCTTCTTCTTCTTTTTAACTGCTTACCTATAGTAAATAGGCGAAATGTTGCATTCCACTAAAAAATTAAGTAGGTACTTACCAAAATTACTCTTGAAATATACATTTTGGTGTTCCCTGAATCCAAAACAGATAATTTTTACTTACTATACCGAGCGGGATGGCTCAGGTGGTTTCGTGTGTGGCCCGCATTCGGGAGACCCGGATTCGATTCCCGTGGCCGACCTACCTAACTCATGGGTTTTTTTCAGGAGTTTTCCCGGATCACTAGGCGAATGCTGGGTAAGTTAATTACATTCTCCGAATTTCCTGTCCCTCCATTTCATCTCCATTATCATTTCATATCATTTCTCACCTGGCGGTCTCTTTCAGAGTAGGCCGCGCCGTGGCCCGTGGTTAGACCGCTTGGCTCTCACCTGATGGTCTCTTTCAGAGTAGGCCGCGCCGTGGCCCGTGGTTAGACCGCTTGGCTCTCACCTGATGGTCTCTTTCAGAGGAGGCCGCGCCGTGGCCCGTGGTTAGACCGCTTGGCTCTCACCTGATGGTCTCTTTCAGAGTAGGCCGCGCCGTGGCCCGTGGTTAGACCGCTTGGCTCTCACCTGATGGTCTCTTTCAGAGTAGGCCGCGCCGTGGCCCGTGGTTAGACCGCTTGGCTCTCACCTGATGGTCTCTTTCAGAGTAGGCCGCGCCGTGGCCCGTGGTTAGACCGCTTGGCTCTCACCTGATGGTCTCTTTCAGAGGAGGCCGCGCCGTGGCCCGTGGTTAGACCGCTTGGCTCTCACCTGATGGTCTCTTTCAGAGGAGGCCGCGCCGTGGCCCGTGGTTAGACCGCTTGGCTCTCACCTGATGGTCTCTTTCAGAGGAGGCCGCGCCGTGGCCCGTGGTTAGACCGCTTGGCTCTCACCTGATGGTCTCTTTCAGAGGAGGCCGCGCCGTGGCCCGTGGTTAGACCGCTTGGCTCTCACCTGATGGTCTCTTTCAGAGTAGGCCGCGCCGTGGCCCGTGGTTAGACCGCTTGGCTCTCACCTGATGGTCTCTTTCAGAGTAGGCCGCGCCGTGGCCCGTGGTTAGACCGCTTGGCTCTGACCAAGGCGGCCCGGGTTCAATCCCAGGCAACAGCAAAGTGAGATTTGTGGTGGACAACACGGCGCTGGGACGGGTTTTCTCCAGGATCTCTGGTTTCCCCCGCCATCTCATTCCACTGGTGCTCCGTCTTCATCTCATGTATCATCAGTGTCATCGCCTGCGGTGCCGTATGTAGTAAAAGCGGACGTTAAACACTACACATTTCATTTCATTTCTTTCAGAGTAGAAGTGTCGGCGGGTGCCTCGGCGGTGCATGGCAGGATGATATGCTCTGAGGAAAACTCAAAACTCCTCCGGTAGTTCGGTTGCCGGTTTCCACGCCTCTGCTTGGACCATTTCAGGACTGCCAGCCAGGTACCTTTGAGGCTCGGATCTCCTGCCTGGGACCTTTTGGGCTCGGCTCGTTGCCGTCTCGTTGTAGGGTAGCGTGTGCGTTGTCCTGGCCTGTCGGGGGAAGTCTCTATCCAAGTAAACTGTAGGGACCCTGCCCTCTGTACTGTCGTGGCTCCTTGCATCGGCCGCCCTCTATCTCCTTCATCTCACCATCCCTCCCGGGGGTGTCCCATATGGGGGCATAGGAACAATGGGCCCAGTATGGTGGCCTACATATCGAACCCGCTCAGTAATGAAATCCTAATCCTAATCCTTACTACTATTCAGCTAGTAAATAAAGGAAATACTATATTTCACCAAAAAGCTTGATACAGAAGTTTCAGTGGAAGTGTTTTGAGGTCCTCGTGTTTTACAATGCCACTTTGGAAAAATATTCGCATGTATGTGTCTGAGAGAGAGAAGAGGGAGAGAGAGAGAGAGAGAGAGAGAGAGAGAGAGAGAGAGAGAGAGAGAGAGAGAGAGAGAGAGAGAGAGAGAGAGAGAGAGAGAGAGAAGCACAACTCAACAAGTCGTTTAAATAAAAAACTTTGTATTTAAGTTTAACAAACCACCTTTTACAGGCAACGTTCCTTGTTATTTTTTATTTTTTCAGAAACTGCTCTAACTATTGATATTAAATTACACTAAGTTTAAGATATTAGCATGAAAATAAAATGTATTTCTTCAACTTTCTAGGAAAATCCTGTGAACTCTTTTACATTCGGAATGACTTTTGACAATTGTATACCCAAAGAGATAGATAAAATATGACTACATAGAAAACGTAGATTTCTTGAAGCACACCGTTTATATTTAATACATATTTTTGTGGAATTAGCAATTTCCAAGGTTTTCTTTCTTATTAGTTTGAATTTTCAAATAGTATCACTTTCCTTAAATGAGAATTCCTTATTATTTTTTTCTACTGTTTTGCGAACAGTATGGATAATGCTACGAGCTCTTAAAATATTTGATTATTGTTTAAGCGTACTGTATTTCCTTATTCCCATTGTATCTACAAGGAAGTATGTAGTAAAACAAATTTTGCAAATATAGATCTCATTAATGAGAAGTAAATAAAAGTATAAATGTTTTTAAGAATAATTTGTTAAAAAATAAATCACATGAATCAACAAATAATGTTTCTCTTTATTTCAATCCTTCATATGATTGGATTTGACTATAGGAAACCCGCTTTTAAGAATCAATATGGCGGCTCCATAAGTAACATTAGTGTTTTGACCTGATTGTACAGACCTTGAGACATCAAGGCCGCGCCGTGGCTGAGTGGTTAGATCGCTTGACTCTCACCAAGGCGACCCGGTTTCGATCCAAGGTGTCGGCATTGGGGCGGGTTTTCTCCGGCTTCTCCGGTTTTCCCCACCATTTCATTCCACCATTGCTCTATCTTTATCTCATGTATCATCAGTGTCACCGCCTGCAGTGCCGCATGTAGTAAAAACGGGCGTTAAACACTGCACATTTCGCTTCATTTGAGACATCAGTTTCTACTATTACAAAATGTATATTCCAATTTGAGAAAAGAAAAGTGCAAGTATTTGAAAATTAAAAAAAAAAAAATAACATAGAATGGCTCAGAAATGGTTAGCTCCGCAAAAATGATTTGACAAAAAGCGTGTGCTTTAACGAGATCTATGTTTTTTATGTATTAGGATTAGGGTAGGTTAGAATCGTACGGAGGGGATTCGGCACTGTGACAAGTCTTGATCTGCACTTAAGCCCCAACGAGTCACAATAGTGCAGAGGTTTAGGGTCCCTATTAACTGACCAGTTGGAAACTCCCCGGCAGGCTAGTACAACGGGTATCTCACCCACCGTGGTCCTGAAACGGCCCACTAGGTCGACCTGGAGACCGTCCTACCGGAGGAGGAAGTGTTTACCAAGAGTATATCATCCTGCCATGCAGCGCCAAGACTCCCACCGACACTTCCACCCTGAAAGAGACCTTCAGATGAGAGATGATGTGAAATTATAATGGAAGTGAAATGGAGGGACAGAAAATTCGGGGGATGTAATTAACCTACCCAGCAAAACCCCGAAAGCATTGGGTTAGTAGATCGGCCACGGATATCGAACTTTGACCTCCCGAATGCGGGCCACAAACAAAACCGCCTAAACCGTCCTGCTTGGCTTTTATGTATTAAGTTCTGTGCATCTTATACAAAAGTCATCTAGACTGAAGTGAACTTCGTAGGCTATCTCTAAAAAATTGAAGCTGTATATTTTATTTGTCATGTAAATGACTTCTTTAATCAAAACCACAGGTCGTTTTTTTTAGAAAATAAGAGAATTATAATAATGTTCCATAAAAAGGGGTAATCTGGAGTGGAGATTTTCTTCTCTCTCTCTCTTGTCAAAATCCTCATGTCCCATCTTCTGTTGATACTAAATTTAAATACTATGTTTGGTATTTATCTGACATTTCGTTTTTCCGTTATGCTGATGACAGGCAGACGCCCCAATTATTTTCTAAAATATTTTTTATTGATTCAGAAGGTTCTCAAAATGTGTATTTTGTTGAAATCTCGACATCAAAGTTTCAAGTATTATACAATATTTTCTCCTACCTACTATAGATAATTCATAAAGTAATAATTAATGCTGTTTGTAGCGTGTTATTAATTCCTGTTAACATATTGTGAAGTCAAGAAATGAAAATCATTGGTTGATCAGTAAAAACTTACGGACGAACTAAGGGGACGTAAACGCTACTTGTAAGCATCCATTCTGTTCAAAATCTGCTTTGAGAATTTAATTGAAAAACTATTTCCATAAGAGAGGAGTAGTAACTAGAGGAATAATAAAATATATAATATTTTCTAATTTTATAAAAAAATTCTACATTCTAAGTGAGATAAATAACTCCAAGTAAAGATATGTGAGGAAAAACTCAAAGTTAACACTTTTTCTGGAAGAGAAACAAAGAAGATATCTTGCGAATTCGAAATGAGATAGTCGAACTTGACAAAATTAAATACTTGTAATGCATCATATGTAGTAACATGAACTATTGTATACGATCAAAAGGAATAGCAATGACAAAGGAAGTTTTAGTACAAAAGACAAGACGTGAAAAAAGATCTGAACAAGAAATCAGCTTACTTGAAGTGTGACTTAATTGAGGACGACACCGCGAGGAAGTTAAGAATGAAACCATATAAAATAAAGCAATTGACATGAAAGGTACAGTGAAATGGATGACAAAATAAGTAAAGGTACCTTAATGAAAGAGGGAGGGAAGCAGAGCAATGAGTGCTCTTGCAATAAGGAAGAAGAAAATTAATTGGGCGAAACTCTGAACGAAAAGACACTGCTGCTAAGAAGAAATACTGAATGGGGAAAAGGCTCAGAGCAGAACATATTAGGATAATTGGTTAATACGCAGGCATACAGAAAAGTGAGAGAGAGGGAGAGAGAGAGAAGAATGGAGGAGGTTGATTGCAGCAAAGGACTACAAACTGATGAATGATTTTGTTTCCTCTGTCGTTTTGTGAGCCTGATGATCTGGTCTGACATTTGGGTTTGTGGTTTTCATTGCGAGTGTAGTTTTCCAGTGGCTGAAGGTGCTCTGTGTAGTTGATACAGCTCCGTATTCTACCCATTCATCCTCCGTTAGCTAGTGGACATATCCACTGTGCCATTATTTTGGCAAAGTTAAGGCTGTTCATACACAGAACCTTCCCAATGTATTGTTGATGGTGGTATTTTTTATATGAATCAGGGCTGTGTTGCACAGGATCGAAATAGGAGTTTACCACAACCAAAGCGAGGATTTCGGCAAGATGGAGAAAAAGAATTCCATGGCCTGTTGATGGCGCGCGACCTCCCCATCATTTGAGAAATTAACGCAAGTTATAAAAAGCGGCTCCTCATTAAAGGGAACATAAATAAAGCAAATGAGTAATTGTAATTATCCAATTGGATCAGAACGGCGCTTTCCAGTAGCTCTGCCTATGACTTGATAGAACCAGACATCTTTAGGGGAAAACCTTCAATGGAACAGGAGTGTTATGATCATTACCGATGTTTACTGGTTGAGGTTCCATGGATAGAATTACTACCGAGTAAACATGTAAACAGCATTAGACATAGGGGCCGCTGGTCCTTGAGTTCAGGGGCACAGATCGTCAAATAGTTTTCTATGACAGCAAAATGATTACATTAAATAGAGTTAGCTTGCCATATATCATGTCCATTAATTAAATAATATTTTACATGGAATTCTGAATTAAATGTAACACATGTATTTTTTTTTTCTTTTTTCAGCACTAGATTGCGGAACTAGAAAATGAGTTAGTATCCTTATTTTACCATGCAGTGACGCTTTTTTGTTTTGTCCAGCAAAGTCCGCACAATTGTAATTATGTTGCCACAGAGTCGCTCTTCTCTGGTCTTTGCCAAGCCTTGAAATTAAAACAGGTTCAGAGAGGGCACTAGGATAGGATAGAATGGTACGGAGGTAATTCAGCACTGTGACCAGTATTGATCTATGTCCCCAAGTGGGGTACGTCCGGGAGGAAGAATGAGCGAGAGGAGAGAGAGGGCGGCCGACAAGAAGGGCGGCCAAGGAGTCACTAGTGCAGAAGGCTGGATCCCTATTATGACCAGTTGGAAACTCCCCGGCAGGCCAGTGCAACCGGCATCCCACCCACAGTGGTCCGGAAACAGCCTACTAGGCCGGCCCAAAGATTGGAAACCGGAGACCGCCCTACCGAAGAAGAAAGTGTTTACCAGGAGCATATCATCCAGCCATGCAGCGCCGAGACACCCGGCGACACTTCTACCCTGAAGGAGACCACCACTCGTATGAGAGATGATGTGTAACGATAATGAAGATGCAACGAAGGGACAGAAAATTCGGGGAATGTAATTAACCTACCCAATATTCGCTTGGCGACATGGGAAAACCCCCTAAAATTCCATGGGTCAGGTAAGTCGGCCACGGGAATAGAACCCGGTCCTCCAAAATGCGGGCAAAGGCCACTAAGTTATAGTGATGTGTAATTAAACAAAGGTTTGCTTTTAAATATCAACTTTGGAACTCCTTAAAAAATGGTACCGGTTAAGTATTATTTGATTTACTATAACCGGGGTAAAGCGCTTGAGATGCATTTGGAACTAATCAAACTAAAGCTACCAAAAGCTCTCCAGATGGGTAGACCATGCGGTAAATGTCTTATACTAAGAGACAGGATCACGAAGTTCACAAACCCTGAAACAGGAAAAATGGATTATGAAGTCGACGGACTAAGCTCTAAAAATATTTAACGTAGATACAATATTAGTTTTTCCTTCAGTTCATTTATGGGTCTTAACAAACTATAAATTTGTTAGAAGCAAAAACTTTATGCTTATGTAGCTATGGTTTACTATGTCGGTGAAAGGGATTTTGAACAACGAATGGCCCTTTCAAAACGTGCTACAATGATTACACGTTCTGCATGCTTTACAGCACGTATCGTCCGTTTTTATAACATATGTACGAGGAGAATGCAAATGTCAAAGTTACGCATGCACCTGCACGCACACGAAAAAACCATGTGAATGTGTACCACGAATTATTTGGGTGAAGTCGTGCGATTCCAGACTAAAAGTCAAATCCTATCAGTTGGGAGAAAAAAAAAAAAACTTTTCTCAAAAATACCACAGTGCATGAAATTTTGATAAGGGAAATAAACTATTTTCTAAATATATTGTACATATTCCTTAAAGCCGTACATGTTAAAATGTCTCCTTCTGCTAGTACACTCCCAACAAGGGCCTTTCTTATGCAGAAACCTAGTTAGACCGCACCGCCCTGACAAAATATCTTGCACCTATTCTCATCGACTTCAAATTCACATCGGGTTTTTGTGAATTGTTAGCTTTTCAGAGATTGTTAACCTTGTTGGCTGTGTACAAAATTCAAATATCCGAAGTATTTGAACCTCAGGAAGTCTCCGTCTTTCAACTGCATGTCAGCACTCACGTTCTTCGAAAGATAAATATACCGCCATGTTTGTTTATAACAAATGAAAGGGTTTCTATGCTTCCCGTTTTCTTTGTGAATCATAAACAATACAACTTTATTTCTACCTCATTCTGTTTCAAACAGAACAATCTGGACTAATTGTAAGGACCTTGTCCTCTGCTCTGTCGTGGCTCCTTGGAGTCGGCTGTTCCCTGTCACCTGTCGCCTCATCCTTCATCCCGAGAGTACCGCACTTGGGACTTAGATGTCAGATCGAAGTATCGAATCCCCTCCGTAAATACTATCCTATCCCATTTTTTTTTTAATTTTTGTAACGTGCTACTTTATTGAGGAGGGATATATAATTCAGTGCATAAATGTTTTACAGGACAGAATGCAATCGCTATGTATGTCAATGTCAAAAACATCATACCCTAAGGCTGGGAGCTTCGTAGCTGATTTTAATTTTATTTTTAGCATACGAACAACTTATCACATGCTTCACATGCTTATCACCTACTTATCACATGCAAAACTATTTGAAGACAAAATCTCAGATCTATGCAATGCGACCAACAGAATTTAAGCCGTCAGCTAACAAATGTTCGTTGCACAGCCGTGTCAAAAATACGATGAATTAGGTAGATAATTCCACTTCTGCCACAAACTACGGTATATTTTTACTCATACAGTTACTGTAATGGCTGATGCAGTTTACTTATTTGATTTAAAACTATCAAAACGAGTTCTAAACGCTGTATAAAGCTGCAGGAAGAGGCAGGGTTTGTGATCTGCGATGAATTTTGTTTAGGAAGCTCAACGTGTAAAGCAGTATTGGCCGAGTGGCATTATCATCGTTGCTTTACCACTGTGATATTTCAGTTCAGGCTCATTTCTTTCCTATTAAGTTCAAAGTATATAATTGCTTTTGTTTTATCTCTTTGGGCCTATAATTAGATATACGAGGGTGGTCTGAAGAGTTTCCAACCTCAGCATGAAGATGGCAGCACTCGTAAATAAAATCTAGTGAATTTCGCTGTCCATCTGTTGACAATACTCACCAAAGTTTCAGCCATAACATCGCCAAAGTTCACAAAATGGTGCTAGATGACCACCAAATTAAAGTGAGAGAGATAGAAGAGGCTATAAACATGTCAAAAGAATGTGTTTTTCACATATTAAATCGACATTTAGACATGAGAAAGCTATCTGCGCGTTGAGTGCCCCGTTTGCTCACGTTAGACCAAAAATGTGTTCGAATGAACATTTCCAACGCTCTGTTGGCGTAGTTTAGGTTCAATAAATCCGAGTTTTGGCACCGATTAATTACTGTAGGTGAAACTTGGAAACACCATTATACGCCCGGAACAAAAATACAGGCCAAACAGTGGACTGCAAAAGGGAACCGGCTCCAAAAAGAAGCAAACTGTTTTTTTCGGCTGGGAAAATGATGGCGACTGTATATTTGGGATAGTATTGTATTGTATTTATTTCATCCTTTGGAACATAATACATATGTTATAGGATACGTCAGTTCAAGATACAAAGACAAATATAAAAAGTTACATAAGACTAAAAACTGTAACAGATATAGGATTCAACAAAAGTCATTACTTGACAAGCTGAAGGCATAACTTGTGGAAAAACGGCCACATTTGCAGAAACAGAAAATCCTGTTTCACCAATACAACGCACCGTCTCATACCTCAACGGTTGCAATGGCGAAAATCCACAACTTACGGTTTTAACTACTTGATCATCCGCCTTACTCACCAGATCTAGCCCCAAGAGATTTCTTTTTGTTCTCTCATCTGAAAATTGCCCTCGGAAGACTGAAATTTACGTCAAATGAAGAGGCAATCAACTTCGTAAACAATTATTTTGCAGAGATAAGAGCATCGCTGGGAGAAGGGTTTAGAGTTACAACGAGACTATGTTGAAAAGTAAAAAAAAAAAAAAAAAAAAAAAAAAAAAAAAAAAAAAAAAAACTGAAAAAAATGTCTTGTATCTTTATTAGATCGGAAACTTTTCCGACCGCCTATTTTAAATAACATTTTTTATAATATTGAGTGTGTACAAAATAGAATAATCACATCACATGTTATCCTCTAGCAGGTGGGTAATGGTATACTTCGTATAAAACATTTCACACATGGAAACTGGCCGTAACTATTTGCGCCTGCATTAATCCTTGGGGAGAATAAATTCTCCATTATCTGCTCAGTATTTGAGACCTCTCTACGAGACACGGCTGCTGTCATAATGTGTACAAACATGTTGACAAGCTCTTATCTATGGAGGAACAAGATGTAACAGTGTCAGAAAACCGCCAGTATGAAGAACGGTTCCGAGAAAGGGGGAGCACCTACTACACGCTTTCCGAATGGTTGAAAGACGCCCTCATGAGACAGAATCATTTGGAAGAGCACCATCTCTTCGCGAGCTCCAATTACCTCTGGAGGCAATGTTAGTTCTCAGTAATGAGCAGTTTGCACCGTGATAAATATCATCCGTAACATCAAAAACTGCACCAGCCTCTCACTCAAACGCAAGTGATATATGCACAGTGGCAACATCAGCGAGGACAAATGGATACAAATCTCTTCAGTGATGAAGCCACAGCATTTAGAGCTTTAGAAATCAAGCGATATTTATATTGATATGCTTGTTCCCTTCTGCTCAGTTATCGGCTTAAATACTTTCTCTACTACCACATCCGCGGGGCGCTGGTATCTAACAAGGCAGCCTTCACGGAGTAAAGACCGGCTCCCTCTATGACCAAGGAGGAAACCGAGCTGTCCCCAAGGGGCGCATGGCGCCTCCAGAGCTCTTTCCATAAAGCAAGACCTAGAAACTAACAAGCCCCCCCCCCCCCCCCATCTGGTCCGAAAACACAACACGGGTGAAAGTGGATACGCCACTTACGTGCGCCAACCCCAAAGGGGAAGACTGCCGATCAACCTCGGTAGGGCCGCCTGGTGATCTGGCACACCTTCTACTAGCTATGCAGGCTAGTACGCGGGAAGTTATGGCTTCCCTCAAACCCGTCCGGAGATGTACCGATCTCCCACGGGTGTCGGAAACACACTGCCCCCCTCGACTCCAACCAAATTCGAACAACTCCCCTACGGGAGGGACTCGGCAGTAACGTCAGAGGTACCACGAGTGCTAAGGATCTGCAGCGCCCGCACCATGGTAGCTGAAGGGGACGGATCCCCTCCCATACGGGACCCACGGCGGCACAGCCCTTTCCAGCGCAAGACATATTCCTCTGTCCAGCACAGTGCCATGAATTAAGTACAGTGCTGGAGGGTGGGAGATGGTCGGCGCCACTGTCCCTCCCGGCCGGTATATGCGGTGTTGACTTACAAACATCGTTGCTTCTCAACTGGTTCCTCAGAGACGTAACGAGGCTGAATTTATTACGGACCAGGTCCCCCAGCGGGAGAAAAATCCCACGCCGGCACCGGGAATCGAACCCCGTCTCCTGTTTGGTACTTTCTCTACTACCTACTTCTCTATGATTAGAAAAGGAAGTATCCCAATAAAGATAATTTGTTCTAAAAGTTTAAAATAACATGCTTAATTTAATAGAAATGTCAAGTATTGTTTTTAATGCCTAACTGGTTATTATAACTCGTGCTGACGATATCGCATTCCACCCAGAACATCGATACTAATGGAAATAATCATTTCTTCCACACTAGCCGTGTGTACGCTAAGGTTTGAATGAGTAGAGTCAGACTGAAAAATTCAATACCATATCCGGGATTTGAACCGCGGATCTTCCGCTCTCCGTGCGGTTGCTCTAACCAACTGAGCTACTATGGCCAAAGTGCCGGTATGTTTCCCGGTAGACCACTAGGTGTTCTTATATGCTATGAGACACGCACCTTTTTATAGCGACTTATTTTCTGTAAGTACTTAAGTCCCAGGCTTCATGGTTAAACCACTATGTTATTCAGGTAAATTGATGGAAATAATCATTTCTTCCACACTAGCCGTGTGTAGGCTAAGGTTAGTAAGGTTACTTAGTAATACGTGTCAGTTGGAGAATTTAATGTCATGTCGGCATGTTAGCCATAGTAGCTCAGTGGTTTAGAGCAACCGCACGGAGAGCGGGAGAACCGTGGTTCAAATCCCGGCTATGGCATTGAATTTTTCAGTCTGACTCTACTCGTCGATACTAATGTTTTATTGGAGATAAACGACTTAAGACTGCTTGGAAAAAGGTTGACGTGCATGTGCGCGTAATACTTCTTTACAGCATAACTCAATAACGGAAAATTACTGTCCACAAACGCAGAGTAAGTCTCTGAAAGGAATTTGCCACCCGTTCTCAGCGAGACAAGGAGAGCAAATGTGTGAGATAGAGAACGCATGCTACACAAGGAGCAGAAACATTAAAAAAACATGCGCCCTATTCACTCTGTACACTAAAACCGAGAAGAATCATTCACAAAAGTAGAAGCCGTCAGAATGCTTTTGAATGGTCTCTGAACTGGCATGGAATGTCATAACCTGTCGAGGGAGGGTGTAGGAACCTTCTCCAATCCCTCTGCGTCTTAGGCCCCGAAGACTTTCTCTTCTGTGGTATACTGTAGTTAAACAACAAGCACGATATTAAATATTTTAACTTCAGTATCTTCAAAGGACGCGACGTGATATTAAAAAAAAATCCCTCTACCTGAAACTACTCATTACACGGGACATTTTTGTTACCTTTTATTTCTCAAAAATGGCTCTATCGATTTTTATTAAAATGCTGCATACATAAGTTATTTACATAACAAATACTCTATATCTTGAATTTAATGGGAATTGATTGTGAAATTTTCCTCTGAGCCAAATTAAGATTCTTGCATGCCCAATATAGAATGGGATGCTGAGAACCAAAGCAGTTAAGTAGCATCCATAAATAAAAGCAATTCAATTATTTATTCAGAAAGGGTTTTATATAATTTTGTAGAACTGGTGCTGATAAGGGGTGCAAAAATTTACTACATAAAAACTGTACATATATAATTAAAACAGCAACATATTTCAAATAGTTATTTTATGGCATTAGCCATTTTTGAGATATCCGTTGTTATTGGTTTGAATATTTCCATACTTCTTTATTTTTAAGCGCTGGCGTTATTCAGTTATTTCTCACGATGCCAAGGAAAGAGTATGGCGTTTCCAGGCCAGCATATTTCTTCCTGGCTCCCATGTATGTCCAACGAAATACGAGTGAGTAATGAAACTACTTCAGAAAAGGTTTACATGTCGATTAACATAACGTGGATAAGAAAATAAGCTTTCGTAAAAATATTTTGTAGAGATATAAAAGGAAACGATACTGTGTAGAGAAACTCATGTGAATGTAATATATTAGATTTACTTAATTGATTTTTTTTTTAATTTGAACTCTACGGCTGCTATTGCTACTACACAGTTTTGTTGAGAGTGGATTTAAATTGACGAGCACGTGTGCTCAGGTGATAATACTGCGAGAGTGAGCAAAATGATTATTAAATAACACACACAATCACAATTACACTCACAATTACCATAAGCTCTGGAAACTTTGTTATATACTCAGATTTGCATTTAAAAATGAAAAAAAGAAGTTTTTCCTAAATTCTAAAGATATACCACCATATCTTTAATCTAAAACAGGGTTGTTTAATCCTATAGCATGTGCCCACTTTCCCACACATGCTATTTTACTCCCAACAGTGACCAAGGCAACGACAGACAGAGCTACTGGTCCGAAGTGGATGGATGTATACACCTTCCATTCCTGTACGTAACAATGACACCGCACTGACCTCACTGCCACTCAGTAGCCACGCATAAATGGGTCATTCTGTCTCAGCTGGTGAAAGGAGGTGATTTCAATTTCTGCTTTCTTGCTTGAGTTGAGCACTGTTGGTGTATGTACTAGGGGTCTGTCTATTGGTTTGGAGGGACACGCCACCAAGAATACTGCAATCTTAGATTTGAGACCCAATTTATAGTCCACCATACAATTAGACTAGAATTTCTATAATCCATAATATACCAATCGTCCATTTGTAGGTAAATATAAATAAAGAATATAGAGGCACAATTTTGGAAGATGAAACTATATTTATTATTTGGATGTATAATAAAATGGTTATGAGTTATGTTTCCTTACATAGCAACTAAGGTGTTCACGCAGTAAATCGAAACCAGCTGCTAATACATGATTTACTCCGCGTGGGGAAGATATTCTGATGTCCCTGATTAGCTAAAATTAAGATATGAATCGATTCCTAGTGGATGAAAGTGGGGAAACAACGAACTCTATTCCAGCCAATGAAGGATGCTGTCGTTAACCCACTTCCATCGAGTAGGAATCGATGTATATGTAACTTCAGCCTATCAGAGAAGTATTCCCCACGTGGAGTAAACCGAGGGACAAGAGTTGGTTCCGTTTTAATGCTACAAACACCTTAGTTGCAATGTCAGTTTAATTATAGAATGGACTATACCTGGGCTTTTTTATTTTATTTATTTATTTACCTACCTACCTACCCACCTACCCACCTACCTACCCACCTACCCACCTACCCACCCACCCACCCACCTACCTACCTACCTACCTACCTACCTACCTACCTACCTACCCACCCACCCACCCAGCCACCTGCCTACTTATTTATTTATTTACTTACTTACTTACTTACTTACTTACTTACTTACTTACTTACTTACTTACTTACTTACTTACTTACTTACTTACTTACTTACTTACTTACTTACTTACTTACTTACTTACTTACTTACTTACTTACTTACTTACTTACTTACTTAATTACTTCCTTAATTACTTCCTTCCTTACTTCCTTCCTTACTTACTTACTTCCTTACTTCCTTCCTTACTTACTTACTTCCTTACTTACTTCCTTACTTACTTCCTTACTTACTTCCTTACTTACTTCCTTACTTACTTCCTTACTTACTTCCTTACTTACTTCCTTACTTACTTCCTTACTTACTTCCTTACTTACTTCCTTACTTACTTCCTTACTTACTACCTTACTTCCTTCCTTCCTTCCTTACTTCCTTCCTTAATTACTTCCTTAATTACTTCCTTCCTTACTTACTTCCTTACTTCCTTCCTTCCTTCCTTACTTCCTTCCTTAATTACTTCCTTAATTACTTCCTTCCTTACTTCCTTCCTTACTTACTTACTTCCTTACTTACTTCCTTACTTACTTCCTTACTTACTTCCTTCCTTACTTCCTTCCTTCCTTACTTCCTTCCTTACTTCCTTCCTTACTTACTTCCTTACTTCCTTCCTTACTTCCTTCCTTACTTCCTTCCTTCCTTCCTTACTTCCTTCCTTAATTACTTCCTTAATTACTTCCTTCCTTACTTCCTTCCTTACTTCCTTCCT